>JACEFZ010000464.1:655000-665000 GCA_014155875.1 Cepaea nemoralis
CTGTTTTGGAATATGCAATGGCAATCCTGACTCTCAGCCACAAGCAGATAGAAAGGATGGAAAGGATACAGAATGAAGCTATGCGCATTATTCTTGGATGTACAAGAGATACAGCATGCAGGGCGATGCGCTACCTTCTTGATTTTCCAACCATTGAAGAGAGAATAATACAAGTTTGCAGGGCACGCGCCTACCTCAGAATTAACGCAAACACACAACATCCACTGCATAGTGAAATTAGGAAGGTGAAGGGCAGCAGGTTAAAAAGAGGACGGTCGTGGATGGGTCAAGCCGAAGACATTCTTCAACAGGTGTGTTCACTTGAGGACTTAGAACCTGGCGAGGAGTGGGTGCAAGTGCCAACAGACTTCTGCACATCCTTTTCAGTTTGCATCCAACTAGATAGAAAATGCAGACAAGAAAATCCGGCTGCTGTTGAGGCTGAAGTACAAGCGTTGATTTTCGAGAATTCGCTAGACGGTGACGCGGTCATCTACACAGATGGGTCGGTCGTCCGACATGTGAGAAGCTCATGGGCCTTTACAGCTCGGGCCGGAGGGAGAATTGTGAAGGAGGACTCTGGTGCTTTCACTGAAACCACAAGTAGCCTGACCATGGAAGTCATGGCAGTAAGTAAAGCAATAACATGGCTCGAGACACAGACATTCACTAGGGTTTGTTTCCTTAGCGACTCAATGAACATGATCAAGAGGATAGAGGAGGGGTCGATCCGAAGAGAATGGTTGCTGCCTCTGAAGCGGTCTGGGCTGGCAAAGATTAGTTTCATCTTCGTGCCAGAGTACAAGGAAATGAGCGGGCTGACAAGCTCGCAGGTGAAGCTACTGTGGAGGGCGGACGCGCCATGGACCAGGCTGACATTCTGAATGCTCTACGAGAAGTGAGACTTTTGCGAGAACCAAGTGATGACTGTGAATCTACAACAATGGCCAGACTGCGGGAGCAGCAAATTAAAAGAGGGGTGGCCAAACAAGAACACTACGCAGGAAGCCAAAGAAGATTGATAAACCAACACAGAACTGGCGTCGTTAGCCGCTACACGATGCGGGATTTGCTGAGGAGGGGATCCGAGCACTTATGGACTGAATGGTTCGATGTGCAACGAGGATGATCTGTCGACTAACTAACTAACTAGTTGTATTAGCAGTTGTAGTAGTAGTAGTAGTAATAATAGTAGTAATAGTAGTAGTAGTAGTAGTATTGTAGCAGTAGCAGTAGTAGTAGTAATAGTGCTAGTAGTAATAGTAGTAGTAGTAGCAGTAGTAGTAGTAGTAGTAGTAGTAGTAGTAGTAGTAGTATTTTAGCAGTAGCAGTAGTAGTAGTAACAATAGTAGAAGTAATAAAGCTAGTAGTAGTAGTAGTAGTAGTAGTAGTAGTAGTAGTAGTAGTAGTAGTAGTAGTAGTAGTAGTAGTAGTAGTAGTAGTAGTAGTAGTAGTAGTAGTAGTAGTAGTAGTAGTAGTAGTAGTAGTAGTAGTAGTAGTAGTAGTAGTAGTAGTAGTAGTAGTTGTTGTTGTTGTTGTTGTAGTTGTTGTAGTTGTTGTTGTAGTTATAGTTGTTGTAGTAGAAGTTGATGTTGTTGTTGGTGTTGTTGTAGCAGTTGTAGTAGTAGTAGTAGTAGTAGTAGTAGTAGTAGTAGTAGTAGTAGTAGTAGTAGTAGTAGTAGTAGTAGTTAGTAGTAGTAGTAGTAGTAGTAGTAGTAGTAGCAGTAGCAGTAGTAGTAATAGTAGTAGTAGCAGCAGTAGCAGTTGCAGAAGTAGTAGTAGTGGTGGTAGTAGTAGTACTTATTGTTGTTGTATTAGTAGTTGTAGTAGTAGTAGTAGTAATAGTAGTAATAGTAGTAGTAGTAGAAGTAGTAGTAGTAGTAGTAGTAGTAGTAGAAGTAGTAGTAGTAGTAGTAGTAGTAGTAGTAGTAGTAGTAGTAGTAGTAGTAGTAGTAGTAGTAGTAGTAGTAGTAGTTGTTGTTGTTGTTGTTTTTGTTATTGTTGCAGCTTAAGTGGTAGTAGTTGGAGAAAGAACAATATCAGCATAGGCAGCAGTAATGCTCGTAGTAGTGGTAGCCATTGTAGTGTTACCAGATGTATTAATATTTATGGTATTTGTTGCTACTGTTATTATATTAGTAGCAGTTGCATTTGTATAATAGTAGTAGCAGTAATTGGTGGAGCAGTAGTTATTGCAATAGCGGTAATAATAATAGTAGTAGTCGAGCAGCAGTTGTGGTAGGTATCACGCCGGCTTCTTTTACTTTTTAAGATATTTCCTAGTACTCATTTTAAACAGTGTAGACTTGGCTGGCAGGTCAATGTAAACAAAAACAAAAAATTTGAAAACATCCGAAACCGTCGTGATAAGAATCGAACCCTAGAGCACCGATGAGGCAGGCGAGCGTCTAGACCAGTGGTTCTCAAACTTTTTGGCCCATGCACCCCCTTCACAAAACGTTCAGAATGTAATTCCCCCACCCCTTTCTTATTTCCTCCCTATAAAATGACCCCCCCCCCCCCACCTCACCAACCCCTACACAGTATACGTAAAAATGGAAGCATAGTTTAATAACACTTACTAGAACAAGTCTAGACGCCTACATAAAACATGATTTGCATGTCTATTTACACTATAAAACACATTTCAGTAGAGGGAGAAGTACAGAACTGTAAAGTATGGAGGAAAAAATACTAAGGAATCGGTTCTTGTATTAACGCCATCTTGAAATAATCTTAATTCCCCCCCCCCCCCCCCCACACTTTCCCCTGGAAACCCTTGAATTTTCCACCGGTTGAGAACCACTGGTCTAGACATTACGCTGCCCCGGCTGTAATAACAGTAGTAGTAGTTTAATCAATTGTAGCATAACATCAAAACGTGTAACACTACTAACAACATGGCAGCAAAAAGCACACAGCTGACATCACCGCATCATCATCATGATCATGATCATCATCATGATCATCATCATCATCATCATCATCATCATCATCATCATCATCATCATCATCATCATGTGCATGGCGATAAGCGCAGGCGGCCGTGTTTCGCCATCTCACGCGATCACCAGAGTCGTGGATCAGCTCAGTGTTCTTGTCTCGACCATACCACGTGGCAAAGCCATCCAGATGTTTACTTCTCTGTCTTCCCCCTGTTCTTATCCTCTCAACCGTGCAAGTTGTCACCGCGTTGTCCAATTTATTTCTTGGCATAACGTGTCAAAAAAACTGAGTGTGGAATATAAGGTCGTCACCAATCTTACGCATACTCACATGAGGTGACCATCTCTCTTACTCGACACTCTTATTTACCGACAATTATCCACCAGCCATCTTAAGAGGCTGGGTCGTCTAGAAACATAATGTCCTAATGATTTCCACCCTGCTAGAACTGAGGATGAACCCTATATACTAATGTGCTCTAAGGTGATACAGTAAGCATGACTGTAAAATATTAGTTATGAAAATGAAAAAAAAACAGACAGCAACTAATGGTTTCATAGTTTTATCAGGTAAGAATTCTTCATTCCAGCAAGACAACACTTTCTTGGGGAAAAGGAAATTAATGTTTTATCTGTTAAGAATTCTTCGATGGCAATGTAAAAATGTAAAAAAAAAATTGTTGAAAAAACAAACTAACTAAGAAACAAACAACTAATAAGTGCATTGTTTTATCTGATTCTGAATTCCCTTGTCTCATAAAATAAAACTTATTGATAACACATACATTAGTGTCAAATTATTTTACACGTTAATAATTCCCCATACTCATAAAATAACATATTAGAAAATACATAAACTAATTATTACCTTGTTTTATCCTTTAAGAGGCATTACTCTGTTACTACTGGTCTTATGTTAACGGTGTGTTTATTCGACGTAACATCCACTTTACAGAAATACGTATTTTAATTGTCATCATAATATCAGTATTAGTGAAGAGCATTTTCAACTGTGATTTAGTTTCATTATACGACATTGTCGACTCGTTCTTCGTCTGGATTAATTACGAACTCCGGAGTGTGACACGTACGTGCTCGGGTATTTCCAGCTTACATTTTGTCACCAGAAGCTGCTGCTGACTACAGGTGAGTAAGATAGATACTTATGTACTACCTATGAAATGGGCTGGAGTCTGTTGTTAATGACATACATTAAATCCAGAGAGGAAACATGAAAAAAAAATTGTTAGTTGTATATCCTTGTATATCCTTTACAGGACGTCGCAGTCAACCCCAGCATTTTGTGACAATTTTTGATTTATTGGCAAGTTTACGATCAGTAGTCTGCCATTGCCTTGTGAATACCGGCTCCCATACCATTGCATACAAACCAACACCAAATCCCCCGCAGCTATTTCGAACGCGGTATGCGGGATTACGAAGTGCGTCCGTAACCCCCTGCGCCACAGAGCCGGTCATGACTTAAACATGACTTAGGCACCTTGAGCAGGATAAGATAAAGCCATGTGAATACAACGCGAATTGAGCTTAAGTGCAGCCTCATCTCAGACAGTCAGTTTGTGATGTGCTCAATCGTAAGCTAGCTATATGTTACTGTGTCCTATTCCAAGTAGTGAATTATTAGCCTTGTACGCCCAGTTGACTTATTCAGTACTTGCGTTTGACAGGTGTACGCACCCAGTGGTCCGGGCGCGTATACGACCCTTACCCGCGGGATATGGCTGAACGTCTCTAAGTCAAATCCCAAGGGTTTAGGGTCGCTCGTCTCCTGCTCGTGGAGGCGAGGTCTCGGAGGTTTGACGCTGAGCCGCCAGCGTCTGCAGCCTACCTTGTTCCAGACGTATTGGTTACCCATTCCTCTGGATTAAACAAGGCAAGGCCGAGAGAAGGAACATTTCGTTTGGGCACCACGTGTTGTGTGACGCTCTGCCCAGGCATTGCGATGGAATTGTGGCAAAATTCCAATTCACATACTTTGGTCTGTCAAGACTGTAAGGTGCCACTCACTCACTCACGCCCAGCTGGATTTTGAGTTTGGGGAGGTTGAAGAGAGCCTTGCAAAATATTCCCCGCTGAGATGGTGCTTTGATATTGGACCCTGAGAATGGTCAATATACTAGCCTCCTTCAATAGATGCATGTCCTTTCCCTGGCTGAGACGTCCTGAGAATGATCTATATACTAACCTCTTTCAATAGAAGCACGTCCTTTCCCTGGCTGAGACGTCCTGAGAATGATCTATATACTAACCTCTTTTAATAGATGCACGTCCTTTCCCTGGCTGAGACGTCCTGAGAATGATCTATATACTAACCTCTTTCAATAGATGCACGTCCTTTCCCTGGCTGAGACGTCCTGAGAATGATCTATATACTAACCTCTTTCAATAGAAGCACGTCCTTTCCCTGGCTGAGACGTCCTGAGAATGATCTATATACTAACCTCCTTCAATAGATGCACGTCCTTTCCTTGGCTGACAAGTCCTGGTAGCTAATTCATGGGATTTGAAGAGATAAAACTCACATTATTAAAGAAGATTTTTCTAACAATACACACAAGCAATTAACTGTATATTTATGAAGTTTAAAATCACTTAGCAGCTTTATGTTAACCATTCCTTATGTATAATGCAGAGAATAACATCAACATAGTTTATTCACAACACCAAAGACAGAGATCTATGGGGAGATGAGCGCCTTCGCCAGCTGGCGGGCACATGATGATGATGTTGTATAACATAAATATCGTTTGTTCATTCCATGGTTTGTTCGTTAGTGTTGTTGTTGTTTTGCTGTTTCCAGATCTGTGATGTCAGTGTTCACTCTTACTGACATCAAGAATTTGGGGAGTAAATTTAACGCCTTGAAGTGTATTGAGTATATGTTGATATCCCCCGTATTGCTATAGACTAATCGCCACATATTTTGATCTTTCGCTTCAATCTCCAAAGGGGAGTGTTATGGCTTGGGTGTTGTCTGTCCACCCACCAAGAGAGGGGATTACTGGGACATTCTATCAGTTTCGAAGCGAGTGGTCCTCAAAGGTCGCAATCATAGCGGAGACAGTGAGCCTCGATGTTGTCAGGCAAATTAACCTCATGCTATGTGCTAATTTAATTAGCTGGAAGATTTTGATTGCGGGAAACACCACATGCAACGCTCTGAGAGACTGATCACCTAAAGCTTTGCATTAGGATAAGTTGTTCTTTCTGGAGAATAACTCTCAGGTGAAATGGTTGTGTTGCGAATAACATGAGAGTGACTGACCAGAGTTTTATGTCAACTCTCGAGGAGAAGGAACGATTGGCAACCAACTTACTGGACACAGCATTATGTTTGTGTGTTTGTTATTCGACCTAAGCTGGTTAATAGCAAAAACAAAGATAATGCATACAGATAAAACTAATGTGAAAAAAGAAATATGTGTTAATGAGGAAAAAAATTAGAGGTGGTGGAACATTTTGAATTTCTTGGGTCATTAATTACCAACAATGGTGAAAAAAATGCAAGAAATTAAAAGACGTATATCTATTGCTCTTCAAAAACTAAAACAACTGAATAAATTGTGGAATGGGACAGATAGAACTACAAAAAATTAGATTTTTAAGTGCATGCATCTTTCACATTACAACATTTGCCTGTGAGACCTGGATACTTACTAAACAAGGTAAACAGCTCATATGTGTCTTTGAATATAAATGTTATAAGCGGGTTCTAAGAATATCTTGGATACAAAAAAATGTTTGCATATCCTTTACAGGACATCGCTGTCAACATCAACATATTTCAGCTGATTGTTGATTTCTTGGCAAGATTACGCTCAGTAGTTTGCCATTGCTTTCTGAGCGGCCGGCTCACATACCCCGTAAGTTACCGACACGATTAGAACCACTGCTGATTCTCACCGTCGTCACGTTACTTACAAGGGTATACAAGATTACGGAGAAAAGTCGCTAACCTCTAGGCCAGGAAGCCGGCATCATGAATACAGAAAAGAACAGGTGCATCCATACGACAAGAGCTGAACATTTTAGAATGTTCGGCTCTAAAGACATTAAAACAAAGAAAATTGAAATATCTTAGTCAATTAAAATATCATGACATTTTGGAGACAACAATAATGAAGGGGTATATGCCCGGGAAGACAGGTAGAGGAAGGCCAAAGAGAAGATGGGTGTAGGGTTTAGCAGATGCTCTCCAGATGGGTATATCGGTTGCAGGACATCTTGCTTACAACCTAAAGATGTACTCGAAGATTGTTATGGGAGCGAGGGACTGCAAAGTACATGCTACTGAATGAATTGATGAATGAATGGTTTAACATACAAGTCTGAGATCTATGGTGCTGTTTCAATGGTTAGATACGAATTCTGTCCATATTCCATACTTATGGGTTCATGTGGATGATAGACCTTGCTAATGAAGACAAATGACCATGGTCATGCGGTGAAGTACACTTGTAGGCGTCATCGTTGTCATTTGGAGGTGACAGGTTCGAATCCCGGTGGATAACTATAACTGTCAATGTTTATGTTATCTAGTGTGTCTTTTAGTCTCTAATCTTTTGCCTACTACCATGAACGCCAAACAATACGTGTGTATTTATTTATCAACTGCGGGAAGGAAAACTGGCCATCTATTTCCATTCAGACCATTACCTGCAACATATGATGAACCTGGTGCTTCTGCTTATGCTAACTAATTGCTGACAGAATCAATTTATAAATCACCCACACGCATAATTAGTGCATATGCCAGATCCTATGCGAGTTAAATTGAACATAAATTACTAATGTTGTTATTCTAGTAGAAAACAACCAGCATTCAGTACTGTTCAAAGAAACACGAAAAAGAAGTCAACAGTAGAATGTGCACAACCAAGTATTCGAAAGTCCATTAAAGAAAGTGACAGAAATCAATATTTTTAGAAAGCGGCTATGACGTCAGTCAGGACTTACATTATTTGTTCATGTGTACATAGATCTGAATGTTGCGAATTCATTGGACTGCCAGAGTAAATAACAGCGATTGCATGAAAGAGGCTAATGAAACTAAAACACTATATACACCAATAAGAAAGAGACATACTGAAATTTTTGGTTATGAGATGAGAAGAGAGACATTGGAGCACATCGTGACAACTGGAAAGATCGAGGGTAAGAGAGGCAGAGTCAGACCATGAGAAATAATGCTGAATGAATTGAGACGCTGGCTTCCAGGAATATCATCAGCAGAGATGATCCAGAACACCAAAGACCGAGATTTGTGGAGAACCATGAACGTCTACGTCAGCTTGATGATGATGATGATGATGATGATGATGATAATGATTATGATGATGATGATTATGATGATGATGATGATGATGATGATGAGAGAGATCTGTCACCACAGACATACACAATTGAAACCAGAATCAACAAATGTTGGCGAACTATGGTCGCGAAGCAAGATCCGGGCCAATATCAGAGAAACATGATTATGTTGTTGACATCCAAGCTCAAATGTAAATCTGGGTTAATATCTTCCATCTGGTGCCTTCTGCGATAAAAGCAGCGTTTACTGTGTGTCTACTTATCAACTTTCATATTTTATAAAACGCATATCAAATAGAGTACAAAATGGGGAAGAGGACACATTACCTTGGAAACAGTGGGCTTCACCTGAGAAGGGTGAATCACGGGGCTCAGAATATGATCCCCAGACAGAGCTTAACACATATGACGAAAAGAGCATTCGACGCTGAGGGATTTGGCCCTTAAATGTCAACAAGAATATACACATTTATTGTACGCTTTATATAAATCCAAGTGGCTGTACGCTGTCCTGGCGCTCGCAGGTTTTGCTCTGTGCTGACGATTCGACGTTTGACCAGCTTCAGCATGACTTTACCAACTCTTCTAACATTTTGTTTTTTCTATCATTCAACCTCTGTCTCTAACTCTCTCGACCTTTCAGACATTACCATCATAGTCATCACGTGCCCTGGCAACTACAACGGTGCTTATGCATTCCAAAAACCTGGGTCCTTGGTGTTCCGGATCAATTCTGGTGATGAAATTTCTCCATGCCAGCATCTCAATTTATCAGCATAATTTATCTTGGACTGCTTTTGTTTTTTGCTCCGCTGACATCCCCCTCCCAGTGATCATAATAACAGGTCGCTTAAAAGTCGACAGGGTCGACTTCATTGCACCGGGTTTTATCCCATATGGCTCGGTCTTTTTCCGCAGCGCGGAAAGCGTCGCACAAAGTACGAACTCCGTAGCTCTAGCGACGACCCAAGGAGTCTGCGAAAAAAATTTCACTCGTGAGCCGAAGGACGCCGCCTGGAATCGAACCCACAATCTTCGGAGCCCGAGTCAAACGGCTGGCCCACTTCGCCACGGAGACTCCCTCATCATAATATAATAAGAATAATAATGTATATTAATATTATCTTCAAAATATTTTGCAATAACTGGCTTCTCAAGACATTATCAACGAACACCGTTTTGTCTCTTACTTGTATTGTTATATAATGTTCCATTATCATTGCTCTTTCCAAGTACTCGTTGCTAGTCCTCTGCTGTCAAATGTATGTGCATCTTTCGTCTCAGAAAGCAAATTTCCGTTGCCTTCACGCTATTTCTAATTTAATCTTTTACGTTCATGAGTTGTTTTTGTTTTTAAAAAGTTTTTTTTTTACATGATCCACTATAAAACAGCAGAATGTATCATCATCATCATCAGCATCATCATCATCATCATCATCATCATCATCATCATCTTTCACATCCACCGTCAAGCGTCATGGGGAGGAATAATTTGCGTTCCAGCGCCCGGTGGGCGGCAATGGATAGTGTCATTCCATGTGGTTGTATTCCACTATCCATTTTCTTCTTCGACGTCCTCTTGGTCTCATCGCAGATGATCTTAGATGTAAGGCCAGTGATGATAGTTGTTGGTGTTGCATTCTAAGGGCATGGCCAAACCACTTGATCTTCTGTCTTTCAATAAATGTGGCACAAGGTGTTGATCCCACTGTCTGTCTGAT
>JACEFZ010000464.1:667500-687500 GCA_014155875.1 Cepaea nemoralis
AGGATCGAGTTGAAAGGGCAGCAAAAAACATATGACCCACATCTGGAGAAACTGGAACAGCGGGATGCAAGTAGAGGGTCTAGACGCCACCCATCCCTTAGAGGAAAATGCAGCCAGACGTTGAGTCAGGCTGAGACTGGTGCCATTATTCAATCAGACTGAGACTGCTGCCATCAGCATTGAAACTCTTTATTTGCTACCAAAAGAGGGGACGGAGCATACGCGGGGATGCCTAGAAAGTAATAATGTTGCTTCTTGATTTCACATTTAATATTTCATTCTGTTACTAACATCTCGGAGTGTTCCTCCATCGCTGTATACAGCCTTAATTAAAGAGATGTAGGATGTTATGGTTGTTACGTTATGAGAAGACAAAACTAGAACATGTCGAGACAGCCGGACATATTTGGGGAAAGAGAGATAGAAGAAGACAGCGGGAGAATATTCTTGACAGTCTTGAGTCATAGCACGGAAGGGAGTCAACACACGAACTGATCCATGATGTCGGAGATCCCAGTTTGTGGAAAGGCATGATCGCCCAAGCCAGTCGGCAAGGTACTGGATCATGATGATGTAGATTGTATTCCGCTTAGTGAAGTTACAATAAAGAAGTGCAGGTTATTATTTTCTTGGTGTATCCATAGTATTTTTGTCTTTCCCAATGCATATTTTAACATACCTGTTGTGAGCCCATTCAAGTGGTTAGTTTATTGCAGTGTCTACTGAACTCTTTTGTGTGACGTTCTTAGTGTGGTAAAACTAGAGCTTAAATGTGGGTGGACTGCTGTATTTAACCAGGGTGGCAAGTGAATGGTTCTCATTTATAAACACATCATATATCTTGTATGTGGAATTTATGTCCAGACTGTACTTCCCTTAATCTCCCCAAGTGGAAAAGTGGAAAAGAGATTGTCTGGCTGAAAATATATGGCGATGAAGCAAACTGGGCATCTCATCTCATACCGTTACTGTTTGTTTTCCTTATTTTCTTCTTGTTTTTTTATTACAGCTGCTGCTACTACTGCTATAACTGCTGCTGCTACTACTAATACTGCTGCTGCTCTACAGCTGCCGCTACTACTGCTGTTGCTACTACTACAGCTGCTACTGTTGCTACTACTGTTACTGCTGCTATTAATGCTGTTACTACTGCTATAACTGCTGCCGCTACTACTGCTGTTGCTACTACTACAGCTGCTACTGTTGCTACTGCTGTTACTGCTGCTATTAATGCTGTTACTACTGCTATAACTGCTGCCGCTACTACTGCTGTTGCTACTACTACCGCTGCTACTGTTGCTACTGCTGTTACTGCTGCTATTACTGCTGTTACTACTGCTTCTTATAGATCTACTACTTATATTACTTCTTGCTCTTCTTTCTTATCCATCTTCATCTTATCATCATCATCATCATCATCATCATCATCCTCATCATCATCATCATATACTTCTTCATCTTTTCCTGCGCTTTCTCCTCATCATTTTGTTGTTGGAATAGACCCTCCTCCAGTTTACGTCTAACCATTCTTTATTTTCTCCTTCCATGCTCTCCTCAGATTATTTATCTGTGTCTATAATCCTCATATGCCAGTGTTTTAAGGTCTCCTAATTGCTGCGCACTGTCGGGTCTAGACAAAATACTTTCTAGTTACACTATTATATGAAGCGTGGGCAATTAGCAGACGAGCTGAAAAGCATCCGATGGCTGTGGAAATCTGGTTTCTGGGGAAAATACACAACGGACAGACAGAAAAACCAAAGTCCTACAAGAAAAAAAAATTACAACCGTAAACTGATTAGAGAAATTAGACGTAGACAGTCACAATTTTTGGTCACCTTATGAGAAGAAATAAATGGGAGAACTTGATGATAACTGGCAAGATCGAGGGGAAGAGAACAATGGGAGAGCAGAGAAGTAAATACCTGGATAGCTTGGCCACGTTGTATGGTCGAAACAGGAACACTGGGCTGATCCACGACTCTGGTGATCGAGTGAGATGGCAAAACATGACAGCCCACGCATTATCGGCATGGCACATAATGATGATGATTACCATGTTTTCTTATCGCGTGTTATTTCCAGCGCGAGCGTCATTTTCTCATCCCTTGATTCAATGGAATCTCTTCCTAAGCACCGCGCTGGTTATTCTGTCATACAATGTCAGTCCCCCTATTCCGACAATGTACCAGACAAAGCAAGTTTGTTGCTTATTTGTTATTATTTTAGTGGTTTTCCAAGTTTCTTATCCAGAGAACAGTCCTGCTGCAACGATAGAATTAAATATTCTAAGTATGGCACTAAGTATGGTACAGGAAAATGACGCTGGCGCTGGAAATAACAGTGAACAACTAGGGTTAGCATTAAATTGCAAGAAGACAGAGTTTATGGTCGTCTGTAAGAAGAGAGAATTACCAACATTTAATGTACGAGTAAATGGGGATATTGTTAAACAAGTGAATCGGTACAACTGTCTACTAAAAGTCATAACATCTGATGGGAGATGTCTTGAAGAGAGTAGATCAAGAATGGCTATGGCAAAGATTGTCTTTTGCAAGATGAAAAACATACTGACCAATAAAAGGATGTCACTTGAAACAATAAACAGACTGTTGAGACGCTACTATAACATGTGCTTTTGTATGGATGTTAAGCATGGACAGTGAGCATGCAAGCTGAAAAAAACATCTAATGCTAGTGAAAATATGATTTCTGAGGAAAATGTAAAGAGTACCATGGCAGACAGAAAAACCACCTGATTAGAGAAATTGGACGTAGACAGGCAATAGTTTTAAGCAAGTTATGAAAAGCAATAAGCTAGAGAACTTGGTAACAACTGGCAATATTGAGGTGAGAAGATCACGGGGAAGACAGAGTAGTAAAAATCTGGACAGCTTCGCCACATGGTATAGTCGAGACAAGAACAATGAACTGGTCCTCGACTCTGGTGATCGAGTGAGATGGCGAAACATGACCGCCCAAGCTTACCGGCATGATACATGATGGTGCTAATGATGCTAGTTTTAATTTTATGTTTTACTTTACACATTTCATGGTTCTCTGGATGCTCCCCTTGCTTTCATCCTTTCTTTTCACTTTGCAGTATTTCTTTCCATGACCTAAGCATACATTAGTTGCATAAGAGCTTTTATCAACACTGCTGTATCGGCTTGAATTCTCAGTACAAGCCATATGACTGACAAAACAAAAATGCTATTAGTAGTGTTTTTCTCAACCTTATCTTGAAACCCATTTGGGATCAAGGCCAGTGAAGCAGGAAATGAATTTGAATCCACGGGGATATTGACTTGAAGTTAGCGGGACTCAATGATTGAAGGCTCATATCAATCACCAGTGGCATATTCATAGTCTGTTATGCGGAAACGGTTCTGTTATCGCGAATATATAAATATATCCTGGAATTGATTGGAGCAGGATTTCAGTACATCCAATAGGAAGTAAGCAATAACACGTATGTTCTTCTTCTGATCGGTGTTGTGTCTGGTGCAGACTCCATCGAACCAGCCTTTACAATCGTCTCTATTGTCTGGTATTTTGATGTCATGATGCTTATATTTTTGTTTGTTTTAAAGCTTTTTAAGTTGTCTGCTTACATGTCTATGTGGTCCCTCTGTCTTTGTCGTCTAGTATTCTCCCACAATATGCTGATGTCGTTATCATCTCTTCTGTTGATATACTTGATACATTTAATTTGTTGTTAATTTTTCTCACGTCTTTGATGAGTAATCGCAGCGTTTGTTTTCCTCAGTGTCTGTTTTCTTCTCTCTCCGTCATATTCTCTTTCCATCAATCCTCTCTCTCTCTCTCTCTCTCTCTCTCTCTCTCTCTCTCTCTCTCTCTCTCTCTCTCTCTCTCTCTCTCTCTCTCAATCTGCTCACAATTTGAGGTCCACAAATGATAGATCCGCTTCACGCTAGCATAACAGCCCTCTTGTTCACTTGCACACCCACATACCGTGGACAACATATCCATACAAGTTCTTCAACGTTTAGAGATCCTAAAGTGTCAGACACTGTTCCACATCCATCAATGTTTATATTTCCTAAACAATGGACTCGCCCGTGAGTTACTGAGGCCCAGAAGACCTCAAAAGGAGGGTAAAACTGCAAACTACTCGGCATATAGTTAAAGGCGACTAAGGAGTTTTCTATGCGACTAACTACCTCAACGCCTGGGAAGCTTTTGTTGCAGAATACAACTTGTTAAAAGCAAGTAAACAAAGATGTGTATGTGAGTTGTCTGGGTTCCTAGTTATTAATGGGAGATGAAAGGCAGATACAGTCAAAGAAGACGAAGTAAGTATAAACTGAGACCCAGTAACAAACATCACTTTTGCAAGTGAATTACTGCAAAGCCATGATAGTGTCCCTGTGGCAGCCTCGATCTACATTCTCATACTGGAGGTTCTTTAAAGCACTGTGTCCGGATGTTTAATGACTCTGTCTCTCACATGCCCTGAAAACCCATCCTATCTGTTGGCTGCTAAGCACAGATCCATTAGTATAAACTATTACTCACCAATGCCAACATATAAATCTACCATAAATTCAGAGTAGCCCCTCACTTTACACCCCTCCACGTTGTTTCTTCCAAGAGTAATAATCTCCTTCTGAAGCCCATGTAGTGTGACGTTACTGATCACGTCTGTCCTCAGACTTCTGTCGTGTGTATTGCTAATCCTTTCTGACACTGATGTTCCTCCATGCTATGATGTCAGTCTGTCCAGGATCTTCCTATTGGTCATCGCATTGCCCCACCTCTCGTCTGATTTTTCCCGTTCTAACGACGAAGTCCACCTTTCCCGGTGGCATAACATACACAACTTTCGCTTTGTCATAATAAGCTCAAAGAGAATAATGATTGTCAAATGGTATCTGAAAGGGGTGATTGCTGTGGTGCTGATCCGACATACGAATGAACGCAAAATAACATGAGGCTCGATAGATGACAGGAAAGCCACACACAGATACAGGCTAATGTTTCCATCGAAGTATCTATCAACGAGCAGAAAAATAATAATTAGCTATAAAACTAAAGTGCTTAGACCGATATTCTATTAGATTTAGACTATTAATTAGCACATAGACAACAGTTGTATGTCAGAGAGAGCGCGTTAATATAACATTATCGTTAACAAATTATATATATATATATAATAGCGAGAGAGGGAGAGAGAGGGAGAGCGAGAGAGGGAGAGAGAGGGAGAGCGAGAGAGGGAGAGAGGGAGAGAGGGAGATAGAGAGAGAGAGAGAGAGAGAGAGAGTGAGAGAGAGAGAGATCTACCGTGAAAAGTACGTGAAAGCGTGTTAAATGGTGGTGCATGCTTTTATGAATCTTCTCAAGTATTTCTGATGGATTGGGAAATCTAACATGGAACGTATAGCAACGAACACTAATATTGAGTGGCCCGTGGACGAGGTCCAGCTTGTAGTTAACCAAATGGCAACAGCGACCGTCAACATTTTCACACATCTACATCTACCCGGGTCGGTCTCTCTGGCCGAGGGGTTACACCACTTTCTTCGTAATCCCGTTTATCACGCAGAGTCTCGTAGCCCGTTTATGGGCTTCATATTTTGAGATTCCCATGGGCTCTGTTATTCCTTCTGTCTATCATTTTCATGGTGGGCCTCTTCTTCTAGTTCTATTTCCTCTGCACATCATTGCTTGTTGTGGCAAACTGTCAGTTAGTAGTCTAATTATGTAGTCGAATAATTTCGCTACCTCTATTGTACTGAAATTTAACGCTACTATTACCCCACGGATATTTAATTTAGCCAGTAGTTTAGCCAGCCTGCCAGATTTGGAGGCCGGGCTGTGACCACTGCCCTAGACAATCGTTATCTGTGGACACTAGCTAGATAAGGAGAGACGCAATTTGGCTTCTGGCTGTCCAACATAATACGGTTTTCATTTCCCGCGAGACACTACATCTCTCTCTCTTCATCCTACACACCGACCACATTTTAAGTAACTGATTTAGTTAGTTGCATATCCTTTATAGGACATTTGCAGTCAACACAAGCATTTTTTCCCTGTTGTTGATGTCTTGGCATGTTTACGTTCAGTAGTTTGCCATTACTTTCTGAATGACCGGCACCCATAACATTTCCTAAAAAACCAGCGGTCTGTTGAAAAATTGCGCGCAGTTGTGTTTCAAACACGAGTATACGGGATCACGAACCGCGTCCGTAACACTTCGCCACGGAGAATGGCAACTGATGTGGTGGTGAAGGATAATATTTCGCCAATTGTGGCCTCCTATTCGGACGGAAGGAGGATATGTTATCATACTTGGGTCATCGTGTTATTGGCTGTATTTATTGTAACTTCCACAGCTTCAATGTTCATTGAACGAAACTTTACATTATAATACCTGTTCCTTTTATAGTGCACTATCATTGGCACCTTGCCGTCTTGACAGACGATAGTTTGTGCTTTAAAAAGGCATAATAGCTTTTACCTATGGCGGTAGCGCATGTGACTGATAAGGCCAATTTGCGCTGTAAATGTCCGTTCACAGTGGGTGCATGTGAACACGTGGTCATTTCCACCATCATGCACCATCTTACGTCTCAAACGCTCGGTGTGTGTGTTATCTGCAATAATTTTCTCCTTTGTCTTTATTCCATTTCTGATGTTTGCCCTCCATGCAACATGTTCAGCGGCGACTTGCTCCCAATGTGCATTATCAATGCCTGTATCAATCATGTCCCGCTTACACACATCTTTGTATCGTAGTAGAGGCCGACCCTGAGATCTCTTACCCATCTGTAATTCACCAAAAAAGATGTCCTTTGGTATTCTACCATCATCCATCCTCCTAAGATGTCCTATCCATCTAAGTCTACGAAGACTTAGCATGGAATAAACTGTCACACAACCTGATCTTTCCAATGCTTCAGTATTTGTGATTTTGTCTTGCCCCTTAATACCAAGAATTCTTCGCAGACACCGCATATGAAAGCTGTTTAAATGTTTCTCTTGGTGTGAGTAAGTTGTCCAGGTTCACAGCCATAAAGAAGAGTACTAAGGACACAGGCTTGATAGACAAGGACTTTTGTTTTTGCAGTAAGCTTCCTTTCTCCCAGACTCTTTTTGTTAACCTGTTCATTATTGTTGCTGCCTTACCAATCCGGATGTTGATTTCCTGATCTAGGGATAATTTGCTATTTACCACTGATCCTAGATATGTAAATAGGTCTACCATCTAGTGCACTATATAGTGCACTATATTTGGTCCAAAACTGCTGTTTGCTTGGCACTAGTTTAGTTTAGTTTAGTTTAGTTTAGTCTACGTATCAACATCATGGCACACGGGTGTAACCCACAAGTGCTCCGTTCTACTCCTAACTCTGTCCGGAGAATATCAGCTCAGTGCACGAACTCCGTAGCACCGGCGAGGTTCCTGAAATACTTTGAGTAGATTTTTAAATTTTGCTAATGTAGCGCCGTCAGGATACTCTTTTTCGATTTCCAACTGCCAAAGGATTGTTCACGTGCGCAAAAATATATACGGGCGTCCGATCTCACTGCCGAGAGACAAGGGGAAATTTTGTTACTAGAAGTCCACGTGAACAAAATCCCGTCACTGAATCAGTTAAAAGTTCGATGAACCCATACCAATATTTGATTGTAGAGACATGCTGTATTTCTTTAAAAAAAAAAAAAAGGAATTTCTTGTATCCAACTAATATTTTTGAAAAAAAAATAATAATAATAATAATGTCGTTAGTGAGAGAAAAAAAAAAAAAACAACCACTCTCTAATTTTCTAACTTTCCATTAGACAGAATTGATTTTCCTCCATCTGCTGGTATGCCATTGAAAGTAATTACCTCCCTTAGTTCAGCAGTACCCCCTACAATTCGCTGATGTCTTTCTTGTTCGTTGTGGGGTTGCTGTTACATACTTTGATTTCTCTTCCTTCAAGAAGCAATAGCTCTTTTATGAGTTATTAGAAATATATGGCTTTATTTTACTTTACTTTTCAAAGCTTGATTTCTGTGACACGTGGATGCTTTTTTCTGTGCGTTTACTGTGCACTTCCTTATAAAGTATTGCAACTTAAAGTTTATAGATATAATTGCTGAACGAGCTTCTTCTGCACAAAATGACTTGTATACATGCACGCACACACGCACATCCACCTATAAATAAATCCAGCCATCCATCAAATTATCCATCCATCCATCAATCCATAGATTCATCCATCAGTCCATTCATCCATCCATCCATCTATCCATTCATACCCACACACACTCACACGTATATATATATATATATATATATATATATATATATATATATATATATATATATATATATATATATATATACATATGTATATATGCGATGGTGTTTCCACCTTGCCGTGGTGGGGAGCTTGAGTTTCTCAAAGACCCTGAGAGCTATACCGGCGGTAGCGTACCTACCAGCAGGGCCCCCCAAGCCGGACAGGTCAAAGGGTAGAGAACAGACAAAGAGGAACACCCTGGTCCTCCAGGTTGGGGGTTGAAGCGTGGGGTTAACATCCCCACCTTTGTAAGAACCATTTTGTTACGAAACAGATACATGAGCCTCGAATTCAGACTGACTTATTTGGACATCGACCTTGGAACGTTAAAGGACTTTTGAGATTTGGAACATGGAATGTACGGACACTATATCGAGCTGGAGCGGCCGAAGAATTAACCCGGGAGCTGGTTGAGTATAAAATGGATATAACAGCAATTCAAGAAATAAGGTGGCCAGGAGAGGGTACTTTAGAGCAAAATGGAATGATTATAATATATGCAGGAAACACCCAAAATAAACATGAATTAGGAACAGGATTTGTCATCAAAAAAGAGTTATGGGGGAACGTTCTAAACTTTAAAGCTGTTAATGATATGATTAGTAAATTACGAATAAAAGGTAAATGGAAAAATATAACGATGATTAATGTACATGCACCTACTGAAGAGAAAGAAGATGATATTAAAGAAGACTTTTATAATGATCTGGAAGATGTCATAGAAGAAACCCCCAAACAGGACATCCTGATTGTGCTGGGAGACTTCAACGCAAAAATAGGTAGAGAGCAAACTCATAAAAAAGTTTCCGGTATGGAAAGCCTACTTTCAAATGATAATGGATGGAGAGTCATCAACCTAGCAGAAGCCAAAGGACTGCAGATCAGCAGTACCAGACTGCAAAGAAAGGATATACATAAACAAACTTGGAAATCATGTGACAAGAGAACCTATAATCAAATAGATCACATTTTAATTAACAACAAAAATGCATCAAACATACAACAAGTTAGAAGCTATAGAGGAGCTGAGTGCCACAGCGACCACTTCCTCGTTGGGGCAAAATTTAAAATAAAACTTAAGAGAGCTTTCTATGCTAAACTACAAAGGTTACACCCAACATATAACAGAGAAAAACTACAAGAAATTACAGTCAAAGAGAAATTTGCAGATGAAATAAAATGTAAACTTGAAATTCTACAAAACCCGTTGGAGGAAAGCGTTGACCAAACTTGGTTGAACATCAAGAATACAATTCAATCTACCGCAGAAGAATGTCTTGGTGTGTTAACCACGCATAGAAAGAACAGATGGTTCAATCCAAAATGTGAAGAAGCAGTCATTAGGAAAAAGACTGCCAGACAGCTATGGCTAAATGACATCAACAACATCCAAAGGAAGAGCAATATAGAAATGAATGTAAAGAGGCTACAAAAATAGTTCGACAGCAGAAGTGAGAATATATGAGTAATATAATCAAAGATATGGAAACTAATCACCAGAAAAACGAATCCAGAAAGTTTTTTAAAGAACTGAAGTCAATGAAACGAGGGCACCAACACAACACATATGGTTTAAAAGACAAAAATGGGAATATGATAAATACCAATGAGGAAATGTGCAACACATGGAAAGAATATTTTATTGAATTACTAAATTGTGAAGCTCCAAGTAACACTTTCCCACAGGAAGAGGTTCTAACGTGTGAACCACAAATTGAAGAACCTGCATTTGAAGAAATCCTATATGTAATCACACGACTTAAAAACAATAAGGCAACTGGGGCTGATGGAATTGCTGCTGAATTTATAAAGGCGGGTGGCCATGCATTACATCTAAAGCTATACGAACTAATAATAAAAATCTGGAGGACTGAAGAATTACCCCATGACTGGAAAGAGTCATTATTGATACCTATCTTTAAGAAAGGAGACAAGTTCCAGTGTGAAAATTATAGAGGAATATCACTACTGTCCATAAGCTATAAGATACTATCCGCAGTACTACTAAATAGACTAAAACCATATTCAGAAGACATATTAGGTGACTACCAGGCGGGTTTTAGACAAAACAGATCAACAATAGATCAGATATTTATCTTACGACAAATAGCCGAGAAAAATTGGGAATATAAAAGAGATCTCCATAACATTTTTGTGGATTTTAAAAAGGCTTATGATAGTGTCCATAGGAATAGTCTATGGAATGCTATGCGGGAATTTGGAATACCAAGGAAGTTAATCAACATGACCAGACTATGCATGGAAGATACTTATAATATAGTAAAATATACAGGCAGGAAATCAGACCCTTTCCAAATAACCTCTGACTTGAAACAGGGTGATGCACTATCGCCGCTACTCTTCAATCAGGCTCTAGAGAAAGTTGTAAGGAGGGTAAAGGAGGAATGTGATATTGGAGGAACATCCAAGCTGCTTGGTTATGCAGATGATATAGATATTATAGGGGAAAATGAACAAAAGACATTGGAAATATTGACTCACTTAAAGGAAAAAGCCCAACAGATGGGGCTGGTTATCAACCAAGATAAGACAGAATATATGGTAATTTCAAGAGAAGGAATGGCTAAAAACTCTGGCCACATACAAATAGATAATATGACCATTAAAAGAACGGAAACATACAAATACCTGGGTACAATCTTCAACTGCTCCAACATCATAAGGGAAGAAATACAAACTAGAATCAACTTCTGGAAATAAGATATACTATGCACTACAACATCTACTAAAATCAAAGGCGCTATCTCGTAACACCAAGATCACAATATACAAAACACTGATCAGACCAGTTGTGCTGTATGGCTCTGAAACCTGGAGTACAACGAAAGGAGACGAAGCCTTGCTACAAACCTTTGAGAACAAAGTTTTAAGACGCATCTTTGGACCCATTAGGGATACACAAAGTGGAGAGTGGAAAAGAAGAAGTAACAAAGACATTTATGATCTGTTTAAGTCCCCGCTAATCACTGGTATCATGAAGGCTAATAGACTACAATGGCTGGGGCATATAGAAAGAATGGAAGATAATAGGGAAACAAAACTCGCTTACACTCAGGAAATAAATGACCGTAGACCCCGAGGTAGACCAAGAAGACGGTGGAGAGATAATATATATACAGACCTACGAGAAGGTCAACCAGAGAGACGAATGGAGACGGATTGTATCTGCAGCAAAGAACCTCAATGGCTCGGAACGCTGAAGAAGAATATATATATATATATATATATATATATATATATATATATATATATATATATATATATATATATATATATATATATATCATCTCATATGATATCTCATGATATATATATATATATATATATATATATCATCTCATCTCATCATGTTCCTCTTGTACCTTGCGGTGTCGAGGTGAAGTATAAACTTCGTGAGAGTGCCCGATTATGGGCTTCATATATCGATATTCCCATGGACTCTGCTATTCCCTCCGTCCAATGTTTACGTGGTTGGCCTCTTCCTCTATTTCTATCTGGTCTGTACATCATTGCTTGTTGTGGTATACTGTTGACTGGTAACCTACTTGCATGGCCAAACCATTTGACTTGCTGCTTTCTAATAAAATCTAGCGCTGCTTTAACCCCCCACATTAGTCCTGATTTCTTCATTTCTGATCTTATCTCTTCTTGATACGTTGCGTATTCTTCTCAGGAACCTCATTTCTGTTGTTGTGATTTTTCTTTTCTCATTTTCTGTCATTGTCCAGGTTTGGCATTGGTAGCATAGAGTTAGTAGGAAGATTGTGTTGTAAAGTTCTTTCTTAGTAGTTACTGATACATGTTTGTTCTTTAGTATTGGTGCCATTTGTCCAATGAGTTGATTTGTCTTATTGCAACTATTTTCGATCTCGTCTTCTGATCTGCCATTTGATGATATTATACTTCCCAGGTACTTGAAACTCTTCACTTGTATCAAGGGATGTTCGTTTAGGTGAAATGTTGTTGTTTGTTCTTCTTTAGTTATAGTCATTACCTCTGTTTTGCTTGTGCTAATTTTCATGTTATGTTCCCTACACATTTCGTTTAGACTATTCATGTGGTCTTGTAATTCAGCTTCTGATTTTGCTATTAGTGCTTGGTCGTCCGCAAACAGGAGTTCTCTAATGGTTAGATTTGCAGATGGTTCTTCTTCTGTGTTCTCGTCATGTGGTATTCTTGCTATCTCTGCTTGGCTGGTTTCTTTACATATGTTGTCTATATATGTTATGAACAAGAGAGGGGACAGGACACAACCTTGTCGTACTCCAGATCTTATGGTGAAGGGTTCTGAGTGTCCTCCAGTTGCTCTCACTATGCATTCACTGTTGTTGTATAAACTTCTACATAGGTTTGTTAGATGTGTACTCACTCCATATTGTATAAGGATTTGCCACAACTTGTTTCTATCTACTCTATCAAATGCCTTTTCTTGGTCGACAAAGGCTAAGTAGAGTGTTTCATTGAATTCGATTGATTTTTCTATAAGTTGTTTAAGAGCAAAAATTGCATCTGTGCATCCTTTGTTTTTCCTAAATCCAAGTTGTGTTTCGCTTAGCTGGGGTTCTAAAGTAGTTCGTAATCTGTTTTCAAGAATTTTGCAAAATATTTTCCCAGTATGACTCAACAGTGAAATGCCTCTGTATTGTGTGCAGTCTCTTTTGCTGCCTCTGTTTTTCCAAATTGGGATAATTATGGCATTTCCCCAATCTCGTGGTGTCTGTTGTTCTACCCAGACATGATTGAATAGTCTATGTAGCCAAGCTGTTCCTACTTCTCTTGCTGCTTTAATTAGTTCATTTGGTATTTCATCCTGTCCTGGTGATTTGTTCAATAGGGCTAACCTGATGGCTTCTATAATTTCTTCTTTTAGTATGTCTGGTTCTAGTTCTTCGGTGACATCGGTATAGGTCTCTTGAATTCCTGTGACATCTGATGGGATGTTGAGAAGTTGCTCGAAATACTGCTTCCATCATATATATATATATATATATATATATATATATATATATATATATATATATATATATATATATATATACACACACATACATATATATATATATATATATATATATATATGTATACACACACACACACACACACACACACACATATATATATATATATATATATATATATATATATATATATATATATATATATATATATATATATATATATACATACATACCCGCACACATGCACGCACCTACCAACTCACACACACGTGTGTACACCGCATATGCACATACACATACACAAGCACACGCCGACATACGGACATACATCACATGCATTCTCACTCACACACACACGCATACACTTACACACACACACAAGAAGCAAGCACATTGTCTATCCGAAGATGTGACCCAGGATCATACCTAAGCCGTGCATCACATATGATCCTCCCATTTCCTCTTGTGAAAGTCGGAAGCATTCCTTTTCCTCCAGCAGCGAAAGACACTGTCACATATTGGATAAACGATTGATTTGAATGGCTACTTTTTTGTCACTTCTGCTTCGTATAGGTCAAGTGGCTTTGCTTTCCTGTAGATGTTTTTCTTTGCGCAGACGGAAGTGTCGCCCCGGAAGGAAATCAATATTCCAGAGGAAACCCCGCGGTCATCTTAATAAATTTGATACGGATGTATTGATTACAACTCACGTGAAATGCTGGGCATTGCTTCCTAGCATGGTATTTTATTTTTTCCTCTCCGTGCTTTACTAGTGAGTACTCTGAGTTTGACTGTATTGGTCAGATAAAATATAGGAATCGCATTGACTTAATAATGATTTTGTTAGCCGGTTTCTAGTTACGTTGCTAACCAGATTTCCTGTCCAAACCACGGAAATATTTGTATACATCTTACCGTTTGCTCTGTGGCGAAGGGGTCACGAATTCAATTCGTAATCCGTAATCCAGCATACCGTGTTCGAAACACAACTGCAAGCGATTTGGAAGCAGGCCACTTTTAGTTGATTTCCAAAAAAAAAGGTTTTAGTGCCGGTTGTAACGGCAAACTACTGAACGTACATTTGCCAATAAATCAGAAACAGCCAAACACATCATACTATTCGGTGTTCAGGAGCCGTCACTATAACATGGTTTTGAGTGTAATAATACATAACAGTTATTGTAATCAAGTGCCATGTTGTTCGGCGCAGGCGATTATGTTCTTCCTCAAATATTTGTCCTATTTATTCTGTAAAAGTTTCAACGCTCAGCCTGTTCATGCCACCTATACATAATTTTCTCATTCTTTCTGGTTATTAAAATGTGTTTCCTGACTATACAGCCTCAAAAAGTGACCATAACTGGCGATTGTCTTGTCGTGATGTGGGCAATCATTTAGTTTGTGAATTTACTTCTTGCCGTAATTAAGTATTTCACCTCTTAGTCGTGCATAAGATTCTTAGCCTTAAAATGGGATTCTTAGCCGTGCATGGGATTCTTAGCGTGCATAGAATTCGTATACGTCCAAGGGATTGATATCTATCTATGGATTCATATATGTCCGTGGAATTAATATTTGTCAATAGGATCCCCCAATGTTGATTCCTTCCATAACTTCAATATTTCTGAAAATACTTTCACTGTACAGGGAAAACAGATCTGGAGACATTACACATCCCTGTCTCACGCCTCTCTTAATAGGCTGATATTGGCCTACTTCATTATCAACTCTTATGGCAGCTTGTTGTTTCCAATATATGTTTTTTACAAGTCTAAGGTCTTTCCATCAATTTGTAGATCTTCAAGCATCCTTACCATGTCGACATGTCTCACTGTATCGAAAACTTTTGTGTAGTCAATAAAGCAAAGGTGTAGGTCTGTGTTTACTTCTATAGATCGTTCGATGGAA
This sequence comes from Cepaea nemoralis, assembly GCA_014155875.1. Taxonomy (NCBI): domain Eukaryota; kingdom Metazoa; phylum Mollusca; class Gastropoda; order Stylommatophora; family Helicidae; genus Cepaea; species Cepaea nemoralis. Next base: position 682,704 of record JACEFZ010000464.1, read on the forward strand.
GAGTGAGTTCCCCTGAGCAAGATGGCGGGACATTTCTTCGTCCCGTAAAATGGAACGTGTTTTTTCCGAAATGTGTATGGATTAAGTGTTTTTTCGTGGTGAAATGGAGTTCGGACCGAGCTAAGGAGTTCGTGCACGCGCGTCCGGTCTTCTTTCGGCGTATCATCGGCGCCCGGTGGCGATAGTTAAGCCTAACATGACGGCCAGACGACCAGCTAGGACACAACGTGGTAAGAGGGCGGGCGCGCGCAGAAGGCGCTTAAAATGTGACAGATTGGGTATCGGAAATGTTCGAGTACTGTACTGGAACTGTGCATCATTTAGTCAACGCCGACCCATTCTTGAAAAACTACTCTACGGAAACGATATTGTAGTCTTGCAAGAAACACAGCTCACCGACGGAACAGTCAATGTTGCGGGATTTCAGGGTTTCCTTAACAGGCGGCACCTCGGACAGGCCATTCTGGTCCGCGACAACATACTAGTGTCTGAGATCGATATGTCCGCCTGGAACAGCGATGCCCTGCAAGTGCAGGCATTAAGAATAATGACACCAGTGCAGCTTGTAATCGTTAACGTCTATGCGCGAAATGGGAAGGTCGACGTGCGACAATGGCAGAGTTTGTTCGATATGGATGAAAGGCATATCATCTACTGCGGGGACTTCAATGCCAGAGGCAGTCAATGGGGGAATTGCATCACCAATAGACAGGGAGAAGATTTGGAGGACGCCCTGGCATCTGCTGCCCTAATCTGTCTGAATGATGGGAAGGTCACTAGAATGGCCACTCGACCAGGCGACTCTGACAGCATCATTGACTTGGCTCTGGTGTCGCCCACCATCGCACCAAGGTGCCGGTGGGGCACACTGGGATACCACGATAGTGACCACTACCCTTGTGTCATCCTGATCAAGAAAGACGGGGCCATGAGTCAAAGAAACAAGACCAATGCCTTCCCGTACGACACCACTGGTCAAGACGCCATAAGCAAGATCAGAAGAAGGAAACTAACTTCCTCCCGTAGGAGACAAGAAAGATGGCTGCAGCCACCATGGTGGAATGGAGAGGTCGAGAAGGTGTGGCTGGGAAAGAGGCAGGCTGTCAAAGACTGGCAAAAGGCCAGAAAGGCTAACATGCCACAGGTTGAGTTGGCGAACCTGAAGACTGAGGTCGTTAGGACGACGACTTTATTCAAATCCTGCGCCAAACAGGCCAAGGCCGACAAATGGGACGAGTTCTGCAGGAAGGTGTGCTCCGAGCAATCTCTTACGACATTCTGGCGCCTCCACAAGAGCATGAACGGTGCTGCACAACGTAGGGGTATTCCAGACTTTCAAGGCACAGACCTCGCATGGAAAAAGTCGGATGCGGATAAAGGTAAGGCCCTTCTTGCACGCTACATAGAACAGACTGACCAGAAAGACGAGCCCGCCAGACAGAGGACCACAACAACACTCTCTCAGTTGTGCGAGGGGGTCGGGACAGACGAAGAATGGACAATCACAGTTGACATATTGCGTGCGATGCTCAAGAAATCACCTAACACCGCCCCAGGCCCAGACGGCATCCGATATGGTGACCTAATGGTGATATCAGATGATGACATGGAAGAACTGGCCAGAGAATTCAACACCAGTATCCAGAGGGGTCAGGTCAAAGAAGAATGGCTACACAGCTACTTGCTGCCGCTGCCAAAACCGAACAAAGACCACTCCAAGATAAGCGGCTACAGAATCATTACGATGCAGAATACTGTTGGCAAGCTACTGGAGAAAATTGTAGCACACAGACTTGCTTGGGACTTGGAACAGCTCGGCTGCTTCCCGCCCACACTTGGAGGATACAGACGCAACAAAGAGTCATGGCTGAATGCGGCGGTCTTTGCTCAAGATGTTTACGAAGGATTTCAGGTCAGAGAAGAGACATGTGCGGCCGCCATAGACTTAGAGGACGCATATAACAGAGTATCTTTCGAGCACTTGATGCAAACCCTCCTCAGACTGAAAGTGCACCCTCACCTTGTACGATGGATAGCTGCAGTTCTACTCCAAAGGAAGGTGGTGCTAAGATGCGGGAGTTGGTCTTCTGAGCCGATAACGATATGTCCAGGATTGCCGCAGGGTTCACCACTGTCACCAGTACTATTCAACGTGTATACGGTGCCGATCACTGAACAACAGTTGGATGGGAGGGGTAGGACTCTATCATTCGTTGACGACATCCTCGTGTATCGACAGGGTCGAGATAGACAGGCGGTTGCCAACTATATGCAGGGCGAACTAGATCGAATTTCCTCATGGTGTGCTGATGCCGATGCCCTTGTCAACCCTGCAAAGGCAACGGTTACATGGTTCTCACTAAACAACCATATTGTGAAAACAGACCTGCCGGCAGTAAGAATGGATGGGAGCATTCTGAGTAGAACCCAGTCAATGACATATCTTGGCGTGAGGCTTGATCGTAGCCTGTCCTTCAGAGATCATGTCGATTATGTCATAACGAAGGCTCGAAAAGGTTTGGCAGCAATGAGAGTCATGGCGACTGCCAATATCGAGCAAAGACTGCTATTACTTCTGTTCCAAGGACTTGTGCTTTCACGCATCGAGTATGCCCTGGCCATCCTCACTGTCAGCCCTACACAGATTGGAAGACTTGAAAAGGTACAAAACGAAGCCATGCGCATCATTTTGGGCTGCACGAGAGACACCAGCTGTGTAGCAATGAGATACCTCCTTGACTTCCCGACAATGGAACACAGGATCAAGATCTGGAGAGCTCGTGCATACTTAAAAATAAGTGCAGATGAGCAGCACCCTCTGCATGACGCTGTATTCAGAGAAAAGGGTGACAGGCTAAAGAGGGGCAAATCATGGATGGGTCGGGCGGAAGATGTCGTCGGACAGGTCTGCAGTCTTACCAGTATCAACCCCGGCAAGGAATGGGTGCCGGTGCCTCCAGCTTTTAAGTGTACCTTCTCCTGCATTATCACACTCGACAGACGGTGCAGAGAGCAGAACCCTGCCGCTGTCAATGCAGAGGTTAACGCGCTCATCTATGATCACTCAGATAGCCCCGAAGTGCTCATCTATACAGATGGATCTGTTGTAAAGCAGCAGAGAAGTGCGTGGGCATTTACAGCCCGTTCAGCGGGCCGAACCGTTCAAGAATCCAGTGGTGCCCACTCTATGACCACGAGCAGCATGACGATGGAGGTGATGGCAGTTACACAGGCTTTCATATGGCTGGAATCACAGCATTATACCAACGTGTGTGTACTAAGTGATTCAATGAGCATGATTCAGAAGGTCGAAGCTGGATCTGTACGTAGACAGTGGACTGAGTCGCTGCGGAAGTCTGTTGTCCGCAAAGTCACCTTCATCTTCGTCCCGGGACATGCGGGAGTCGAGGGAAATGAACGAGCTGATAAATTGGCTGGCTCTGCACCCCCTGTAGATGGCCAGCCCATGGATCGTGCCGATGTTATTAACGCCCTTAAAGATATGGCGAGAACAGAGGATTTTGACGCCAGTGATTCCACATCGCTTTCCAGGGTGAAAGACCTGGGAGTAAGAATCGGCACAGCCAGACGCGAGAGGTACATCGGGAAAACGAAGCGCCTCGTCAACCAACACAGAACTGGCACTATTAGCCACCGGACGCTGATGCATATGCTGGGGGGAGGATCTGAGCACCTATGGACATGTCCGGAGTGCAACGAAGATACCCCAACTGATTACTAACTAACTAAGATCGTTCGATTATGGTTCTCAGTAAATATACAGCATTTACTGTACCCTGTCCTTCTACAAACCCACATTTTTCTTCTCCTATTTCAGGTTGTATTTTCCTCCTAATTCTTTGCATGATAATTCTTAGCAAAATCTTCGTGATGTGACGTATTATACTATTTGTTCGATGTTGATCACATTTCAAGGCTCCTGATTTCTTTGGGATTGCAATAAATACAGAGTTACATAATTCATGAGGTATATTTCCAGTATCATATATTGTATTAAGCAGACTGGTAACTTTATCTATTCCATATTCTTCTAAAGCATTAATCATTTCTGTTGTGACGCTGTCCGAACCGGGGATCTTGCCAGATTTCATATGGTTAAAAGCATTTTGAACCTCCATCTTCAAAATTGCTGGTCCTTCATTGTTATTTTGAACATCGTAGTGTTCGTCTCTGTTGTCATAAAGGTTTTTCACGTAATCTGACCATTCATGTAAGATTTGATCTTTTTCTATTATGGCTCTTCCATCTTTTGTCTTTAGGCAGCCTGCTGATGTACGTGTTCTTTGATTAGTAAGCTCCCGGATTCTTTTGTGCATTAGTTTTGCATTTTTACTGTTGTGTTGTTTTTCAATTTCTCCGCAGCTTTTCTCAAGCCATGTTTCTTTTGCCTCCCTACATAAGGTTCTGACTTTTCTGTGAATTTCTTCATATTTGGCAGGATTATTTTTGTTCTGTCTTCTTGTTTCCATTAGTTGTAAAATTTCTTCAGTCATCCATGTCTTACGGCCCACTTTCTTTAATTTTGGAATAGTTTTTTTCTGCTGCATAACTGATTGAATTCTTCAGCATTTCCCATTGATCATCTACATCTTGAAATAGGATCTCTAGATCAGACAATAAATCAAATTTGTTCTTGTACTATTGTACAAATTTGTTACTGTACTATTTTCTTGTTATTTCGTGAAGTAACGATCGTTTCGCTGGATGTGTTGATGTTTTTGTATTTTCGTCCTTTAATCCTCTCGACCAACGTTGATAGAACCTGCACTGTGAAGA
>JACEFZ010000464.1:692500-695719 GCA_014155875.1 Cepaea nemoralis
TAGGAGAGTTCGCTCTTAAACGTCGGTGGTATTGACGGCGGGGTAGCAGGATATTCCATCAACCGGTCACTATAACTTAAATGTTGACTTCTCGTTCAGAAAGCAATGGCAAACTGTTAAATGTAAAATAGAATAGAAAATAACCAGCTGTTGGGTTTTATCGCAACGTTCTGCAAAGGATATACAATATATATATATATATTTTGATTTTTACATCTAGGCTGGCCAAAATAACTGACAGCGATTGTCTAGAACTGGCTAATGAGGAAGGACATTATACACAGATGTAAGAAATCAAATGGCGTTTGTCCATCAAGATGATGATGACCATCATTCTTGCATTGTGGTTGTACGTTGGAGCCGTGAGTGGATGAAAAAGATTGCGCTGTAAGTGGATTAATGTGAGGAAGAATTGCACAATTCGTCGGCCAAACACTCTTGTCTGAGTCATATGAATCCAGTGGCAAGACAAGTCAAGACGTCGGGAGATGAAAACAGTTGCAGCAAGAATCAAATAATTGTTCTTTGGTCATCTCATGGGTGAACACCGTGAGCATGGTCATCTCATTGGGAACCCGTGACATGTCAGCTCATTGATGACACCTGACATGGTCATCTCATTGTGACACCTTGACATGGTCATCTCATTGGTGAACACGTGACAGGTCATCTCATTGGTGAACACCATGACATGGGTCATCTCATGGTGAACATCGTGTACATGGTCATCTCATTCGGTGAACACGTGGCATGGTCATCTCATTGGTGATGGTGAACACCGTGACATGGTCATCTCATTGGTGAACATCGTGACATGGTCATCTCATTGATGAACACCGTGACATGTCATCTCATTGGTGAACACCGTGACATGGTCATTTCATTGGTGAACATCGGGACACGCGTCATCTCATTGGTGAACACCATGACATGGTCATCTCATTGGTGAACATCGTGACATGGTCATCTCATTGGTGAACACCGTGCATGGTCATCTCATGGTGAGTGGTGAACACGTGACATGGTCATCTCATTGGTGACATCGTGACCTGGTCATCTCATCGGATGAACACCGTGACATGGTCAATATCTCATTGGTGAACACAGGGACTGTCCTCTCCATTGTGAACTACATGACATGTTATCTCATGGTGACCTCGTGACATGGTCATCTCATTGGTGAACACCGTGCATGGTCATCTCATTGGTGATTGGTGTAACATCGCTGTACAATTGGTCGTGCTCATTTGTGACATCGTGACGCTGACAGATCAGCGGGAGAAGACGCAGAAATACTCAGACAAGCGTGGCACATAGCGTGGCCTAGAGACATGGCAAGAGGAATGTCATCATACATTGATACAACATACCTGGTGAGATACGAATGTCTGCAACACATGATGATGCTGATGATGCTGATGATGATGAGATGATGAGTGATGATGATGATGATGATGATGATGATGTGGTGGTGGTTTAGATGACGTTGATGATAATGAATTATATGATGCTGAGGATGATGATGATGATGATGTTGATGATATGATACGGCGACGGCGACGGTGGTGATGTGATGGTGATGGTGTGATGTGATGATGAGTTTCTGAAAGGCTTTCCTGACATGATCATGCTGCCAATAGTATTTTGCTTTCTTGGGTAATAGAAACAGTCAAAAGACCTTTCACACACAAGATCTGAATGTGACATATGCTGTTACACCCATATTTTGTAACAGACATCGGCATTGCACTGTTGATGAGAATTAAAATCCGTCTGTCGTCCTTTTACCCGTGAAGTCATTCCCGTTCGATCAATTTTAAGCTGAAACCTATGGGTAACTCACATCCTTTATAAAACCCGTCCTCGATGAATCCCATGACCACAGGGGTACTACCACGCGCTTACCAAGGTTTTCCATACTATGATCAATTGGCTGTGCAATGTAGAATCTAACATCTCGAGCCAAAGACGTGATTTTAATTTCTTGCACCTATCATTTCGTTACTTTTTCGTTAAACAAGACTTTAGTTTACACGTTCCATATTACATAGATCTCTAACTGCTGTATACTTATTAACATGGAATTAGTAGTCTGATCCTTCTGCCATGCGGCACCGGCGATCTCGTAGTCACTAACTTTATATATATCCAATGTCTAACCAGATGTTCACTTCCCCATCACCTTAAAAATCGCTAAAAGTGTATCCCATTTTAAAAGCTGGTCCTCTGACGATGGTCTCAGGAGTAATTATGGGACCTATTTTTCCATATTATCTCATTATCCAACTGCTAGAAAGCACATCAAAAACAACACTAGTTTACTTAGTTCAGATAAATTGATAGTTGCAGACTCAGGGTTTGGCCAAATATTTTGTCGTTATAGCACTAACAAACATGATCGAAAACTTGGATTCAGAAAATATTATTAACAACATACGCTATGTGGAGCGGTGTTTATAGACTTTTAGTAAAGCATTCGATATGATAGTATCTACTATTTAATTTAAAAAACTAGAAACATGAAAGTAATTTTATTATGGACATTAATAAAATTATTTTTATTTGACAGAAAGCGAGTAGTATCAAACAATAAATTTTTTATCTCAAGAACATTACTTAATGTTTGGTACCTCGGGGTCTATTCTGGCCCTATTGTTATTTGATTTTATATAAATGATCTTCCATTAAGCTTCGTCGTGTCCCCGATCTATTTGTTGATGACTGCACAGTATATAGAAAGTTGTTGATTGAATGTGATAGATTATCCTTGGCAACAGGAAATTAAAGTGTAGTTGATTGGAGTTATCAGACGTTGCAAATTAACTTACTAAAACAAATTCTATGTTAATAGGAACAAGGCAAAGACTCACACTCTAAACTCGCAGAGAACCTTCTTCAGCTGCACATTGCAGCACGCCTGTAGAAAGTGCCCCCGAGCACAAGACACTGGGTGTTATCATAGATCAAAATCTAACTTTTAACTCCTTTCATGCTCTAAGTTAAACAAATAGCCACAACAGTATACCAACTTGCCAAAATTAAAAAATTTCCTTGACGAAAACACAGAAGAGATTCTATACTTCTCATATACAAACACATATTGATTTACTGATTCTATTCTCTTTCGCTCTATCGCGCTTCCATTAGCTTACGGGAGCTCTGAAACTCCTGGTTTGTCTAGGAGAGGAGTGATAAGAGTAGGTAGCGGGTGAGCGAGTA
>JACEFZ010000466.1:0-24176 GCA_014155875.1 Cepaea nemoralis
CCAGCGGGTCAATTTGGGAACAGTCGGTCATCCCTAAATGGGCAGGGACAGTCCATAGCTTTTTCCGCCACCCAAAGGTAGCTTCCATAGTTGCGGGGCCGCCACATGGGCCCCCTGGTCTGGGCTCCCCAGGAATCGTCACTTTCCCCTCAGGCTATTTTAAATCCCACTTCAAATATTGGGCTTTTCGTTCGCCACGGGCCGCTCCCGCACAAACCAGACTCTGAGACGGTATCCACTCAGCGAGTTTCGGTTCGGACATGTGTTTGTCTTTGTGCCCATCAGAGCTTTTTTCCAGGCACGAGGACATTCGGAAAACTACATAGTCAGAGCTTTTCCCAAAACAAAGCGGAATTGGGAAAACAGTAGTCAGAGCTGTTGCAGCACAAAAAATTTCACTCGGACTTTTTTTTGCGTTGTCCCTGATTTATTTGCACCGTAGCCAGCACACCGATTCACACATTTTTCGGGTTAGTTTCCCCGGGGGTTTTCGAGAGACGTTAGACGTTGTGCGTGGATCGCCCACATCTAGTGGTCAAAGTAAAAGGTCAACGAAACAGGTAAACCCTCAAGGGAAACAGGGGCGCCCAGGGCTTTCCCCCGCTATCCGGAGGCTTCCATAATTGCAAAGCCGGCACATATTGCTCTGAACTGGGCTCACCCGGGAGTTGCCACGCCCGTCAGGTGCTTTAATTCCCCCTTTCCATGTGTTTGGCTTTCGCTTGCCACGGGCCCATCATCCACAACGGAATGGTCATTGGGGGGGATACCCACGGGAAAGTTTCACACTGGACTTCGGGCCACGCAAGGATTCGCTAGCCGTGGTTCCTTTTGTTTATTAACTTTTTTCCCCCTTTGTCAGACTCTCTACGAGGTAGATACAGACATTTTTCGTAACCATTTGACTGGGCTTTTCTTCTCCCTTTTGTCTAGCTCACGAGGTGGGCTACATGTGTTTCCCGGGTAAGCCCTTACCTCCGTGCAGCAGTGGGCGAGAAACGGCCAGGCCCTCTATCAAGGGACCCCCAATCCCCTAGCTGAGGCCTCGGAAAGTATTAGACTGGGCATGTAGCCGCTCAGAATCTCACCTCCATTTTTAGGTAGGTGGGTATCGACCAGGCTCTCACACCGAGGGGTTTTCTTTCCCTTTTTTAGTACGTGTTTAGACAAGAATTTGCTTCGTGCGCCTGATTTAAACTTTTGACTGCTACCCAGTCTCCCCCAGAGCAGCAGGTTTTTTCTCCTTTGTTTGCCCTATCCCATAAGCTGTCGATTTTTTTCTCCATCCCCATGGGGGCATCCCCCAAACCCCCCACCAACAAGTGGAGACAAATCGGGGTACCCGAATACCTCGTGGTTGACGTGAGCGCACGAGAATTGGAAGCGTTCGAGTCGCCCAGGACTTATGAGAGTATGGAGCCGTCGCTCAGAAAGCAATGGCAAATTTCAGAGCGTAATCTTCCAAGAAATCAACATTAGCTGAAAGATGCTGATGTTGACAGCGATGTTGTAAAAGGGTTTGCAAAAAACCCTCTTTATCGCAGTCGTTTACAGTGCACGAGATAACATATGAAAATAGAAATCAGATCTATTTTTTCCTCTCGGGGGATCTTAGTGTGTTTTCCCCTTCCCCCCTCCTCCCCCTCCTCCTTCTCCTTCTCCTCCTCCTTCCTCCCTCCTTTCCTCCCCTCCTCCTCTCCTCCTCCTCCTCCTCTCCCTTTTTCTTTTTTTCTTCTTCTTCTTTTTCTTTCCCCCTCAGCCTACTCATTCATTCTCGAGACATCTTGTATGTCTTCCTCAATGTCTTTTGCCCTGTGAATTCCAGAGTTCCAGACAACGGTTCTTCTAGTTTTACCACTCTCAGGTTTTCTCAATGTCCTATCCAGCGCCCCTGTCGTTTCTTCACCTCTTGACCCATTGCGTGCTGACTACTACGTCACGGCATTGCCAATGATCGTCATTATCGAGTGGCATATCCTGCGCAGAATTTACCTCCCATAACATTCATAGGAAATATCTCTCTCTCTCTCTCTCTTCTCTCTCTCTCTCTCTCTCCTCTCTCTCTCTCTCTCTCATCTCTCTCTTCTCTATCTCTCTCTCTCTCTCTTTCTCTCTCTCTTACACACACAAGTCAAATGGAGTGGGGGAGGTGGGGGGGGGGGGTGTTCGGCTCCATCTACAACTATCCCTTCCGCACAAACATAACTCATGTGGATTGAACTTGTGAGCATCCTAGAGATTGTTGTTGGTTATGAGCTCAAGTAGGCTTGGTACACAAAGTTTCTTGTTTTCGCAATTTAGCTGATTAAATGTCGTGGTCTGGTAAATCGTCTTATTCGAACTTACACTCACTGCCATAGGATTATATATCAATGTAGTAGTTTTCCCTCTGCAAACTCCCTTTAATGGTGACATATAATAGAACTTCCTGCTACCAGTATTAGAACATTCCTGCTACCATATTACCTATTAAGTCATAACTGTGACACGCCACTACTTCCCGCCTTATTTCTGTTCGGCACTGAATCTGACTGAGACAATGGCAACGGTCACCGACCAGTGTAGTCACTGCCAAGAAGGAAAGCAATCAATTACTACCTTCATTACAGATTCCTAAAATGCCATAGCAGTCCGCCACTCATCGTCATCATAATATTCATCAAGTGCCTTGCCGGCTGGCGTGTGTGATCATGCTTCTACACAAATTAATTTCTCAGACTGCATGAATCAATTCATGTGTCCACTCCCTCTCTCTCTCTTTCTCTCTCTCACCTTCCTCTCTCTCTCTCTCTCTCTCACACACACACACACACACACACCTCCCTCTCTCTCTCTCTTTCTCTCTCTCACCTCCCTCTCTCTCTCTTTCTCTCTCTCTTTCTCTCTCTCACCTCTCTCTCTCTTTCTCTCTCTCACCTCTCTCTCTCTCTCTTCTTTCTCTCTCTCACCTCTCTCTCTCCTCTCTCTCTCTTTCTCTCTCTCACCCTCTCTCTCTCACCTCTCTCTCTCCCTCTCTCTCTCTTTCTCTCTCTCACCTCCTCTCTCATCTCTCTCTCTCTCTCTCTCTCTCTCTCTCTCTCTCTCTCTCTCTCCACAAATCTTTCTGCTTATCACAAACTTTTCCAGCTTTTGTCTTCTCTTACCACGGCCAAGAAATGATAGGCGCATCTTCAGATGTTTGTGATATGTTGTCTTTATGACTTAGCTTCCCTAAGAATGTCTAGACTGCTAATTTTGGCTGTCCAATCAATGTCCAGCATTCTTCTATACAACAACCCTGCTATGGATATTTTTCGCTTGTTTACAAATTGTCGCTAGCGCTGTAGGGAAGGAGTTACGAACAGGTAATCCTGTTTATTGCATTCGAAACACAACTAAGGCAGTTTGAAATCAGACCGACATGCGTTGATTTTCATGCAATGGTATGAAAACCCGTCGTTCAGAAAGCAATGGCAAACTATTGAATGTAAACCTGACATGAAATCACAAACAGCCCAAAATGCTGGGGTTGAATGCGACGTCCTGTAAAGGATATGCCACGAACTTTTTGTTTTACTAATTGTCCAGGATTCGCAACCGTGACTAACGGTGTTAGTTTCACGCCCACAGTTCTGATTCAATCTTTCGTTAAGATATCAGCAATTATGCTCAGGTTTTTTTCTTCAGCCCTCTTGTCTACTGTGTACTTTGGCTCGAAGTAGCATTCACCTGTTTGAATAACGTGCAGGTAATAGTGACACCTGCGCTGAAAGTTAGACTCGGGTAAGTGTGAGTAGGGTCGGTGTGGCCACACACTTGAGCACGTCGTGGCTGTGTGACAAGTTAGAGAAACATTGACAAGCTTTAATAGAATCATGGGAATCTGTCTTGTGAAGTATATTTGTTCCATTAGTGGCCCCGCTTCTTGTTTTGACACTGTTGTCTTAAACAAAGAAATGCAATCACTGCTACTTTCCTGTCCTCTTTACAGGTGAGAAGAAATTAACCGATGCGGAGCAATACACCGGGCAACGATCCAGAACTATTTCGAAAACAGGATGAAGACTAGATAAAGAAATAGAAATGAGATTACACAAAGCAAACACCAGCTATCAAACAGCACCTATTCTTAAACATCCAATGTAGAGTTTAAAATGGTCGACTTCATAGCACCAGGTTTATCCCTATTGCTAGATCTTTCCGCCAGGCAGCCTGCCGAAAGCGTCGCAGCAAGCACGAATTCTGTAGTATCAGCAACGACCCCCAGGAATCTCCGAGAAAATTGCACTCTTCAACTGATCGACGTATCCCGGAATTGAACCCACAACGTTCGGAACGCAAGACAGGCGCCATAACCAAGTCGCCACGGAAACTTCCTTAAACATCAAAATATGTTACTTTAAAAAAAAAATAAAGAAGTTAATAGACTGTATTCGTCCAACTCCCAACTTCGTGTTTCCATGTCTGAGTATCAGTTTTTCTCGTGTTTTTTTTTTTTTGGTGCTTCTGTTTGTCTTTTCCATTTGGTGTCTATATTTGTCTCTTCTCTGTCTGTTGTTTCTGTTTGTCTCTTTTTTTTTTGTCTTTTGTCTCTGTTTGTCTCTTTCTATCTGGTGTCTCTATTTGTCTCTTTCTGTCTTCTGTCTATGTTTGTCACTTTTCTTTCTGTCTGTTGTCTCTGTCTCTTTTGCGTCTGGTGTCTCTGTTTGTCTCTTTTGTGTCAGGTGTCTCAGTTGTTTCTTTTCTGTATTGTGTCTCTGTTTGTCTCTTTTATGTCTGATGTCTGTGTCTGAGTTTGTCTCATTTCTATCTTGTATCTCTGTTTGTCTCTTTTCGGGTGTGTGTCACTGTTTGTCTCTGTTATGCCTGGTGTATGTGTTGGTCTCTTTTCCGTCTTGTGTCTCTGTTTGTCTCTTTTCTGTCTGTTGTCCCTGTTTGTCTCTTTTCTGTTTGTTTATCTCTTTCCTGTCTTGTCTCTTTCTTGTCTCTTTTCTGTCTTTGGTCTCTTTTTGTCTCTATTCTGTCTGTTGTCTCTGTTTGTCTCTTTTCTGTCTTTTGTCTCTGTCTCTTGCTGTCTATTGTCTCTATTTGTCTCTTTTCTGTCTGTTGTCTCTGTTTGTCTCTTTTGTGTTTGGTGTATCGTTTGTCTCTTTTCTGTCTTGTGTCACTGTTTCTCTTTTCTGTCTTGTGTCACTGTGTCTCTTTTCTGTCTTGTGTCACTGTTTATCTCTTTTCTGTCTTGGGTCTGTGTTTGTCTCTTTTCTGTCTGGCGGTTCTGTTGTCTGACAGGCTTTCTGTCTTTTCTTCCCTGATTGCCGCCTAAATTTGCTTCTCTCTCTTTCTACCCCCCTCTCTGTCTCTCTCAAACTCTCTTCTCTATATCTATATCTCTCTATTGCGCTCTCTCTCTCTCTCTCTCTCTCTCTCTTTCTTTCTTTCTTTCTCTCTCTGCGTGCCTATTTACTTGACTGACTATATGTCTGTCTGTCTGTCTGTTTATCTGTCTGTCTGTCTGTGTGCGTGTGCGCGTGCACGCGTGCCCGTGCGCGTTCTCGTGCGCGTGTGTGTGCGCCTGTGCGTGATCTCGTGCGCGTATGCGTGTGTGTGTGTGTGTGTGTGTCTGTCTGTCTGTCTGTGTCTGTCTGTGTCTGCCTGTCTGTCTGTCTGTGTCTGTCTGTGTCTGTGTCTGTATATGTCTCTGTGTCTGTCTGTCTGTCTGCGTCTGTCTGTGTCTGTCTGTGTCTGTCTCTCTGTGTCTGTCTGTCTTTGTCTGTGTCTGTCTGTGCGTTCTTGCGTGCGTGTGTGTGTGTAGGCAGGCAGGTAGGTAGGTAGGTAGGTAGGTAAGTAGGTAGGTGTATACACGTACGTGTAAGGATGCAGGTAGGCAGACAGGCAGGCAAGGCCTGTCTGTGTCTTTTATCTTCCTCCAGGCCCGTATATCCCCTGTCTGTTATTGTCTAGTTGTCCGTCTGTATCCATCTTAATCTGTCTGCATATCTGTCAGTCACACTAACTGCTTTTATATGTATGTCTGTCTATATGTGTGTGCCTGTCCATGTACAAGTGTATGTATAATGTTAATTGTGTATGCATAATATGAATGTATATGTGTATGTAGAATGTTGGTAGAGTGGATATGGAAAGATAGCCATCTAACCAGATCATGTAGAATGCTAGTAGAGTCCATCCATCCATCATGTGCCATGCCGATAAGCGTGGGCGGGCATGTTCTGCCATCTCACTCGATCACCAGAGTCGTGGTAGAGTGGACATGAAAAAATAGCCATCTAAGCAGATGCTGAATGAGTGGACATGGAGAATAGCCATCTCCGTGTTAATGCACACACACACACACACACACAACACACACACACACACACACACACACGGTGACTAACGTTAGAACCACTAACAAAGATAACAGAGCATTGACGTCATGTGATACTGTGGATGTAAGCAGAGAGTAAACACAGATGTGCACCAGGCAGAATCTCAAACACTCTTCTAGCAGCCATGGAATGTCGCGGCTGCTGCCATGTTCTTTCATACACAGACTTACACTCTAACGACAAGAGACGAGGAGTGCTACTGAAGACTATGCTTTCCCCGAGTCACATACCCACAACAAGTGGGTCAGACCAGCCTTAGCTCCAAGTTTTTTGTAACATGTTACGTGTATCCGTTATTTTATTTTAATTAGCCGCTTACGCAAGTAAGTAGCGTGGTGGCTAGACCTACCTTGCCGACTCGGTGGTCAAGGGTTCGATCCCCAGCTGGGCAAATTCGCATTTTGTAAAAAAATTGTCCTGGGCTCCCAGGTCGACTCAGTCTACAAAGTTAGTTGCATATCCTTTATAGGATGTCGCAGTCAAACCCAGCATTTTTCGGCTGTTTGTGATTTCTTGGCAAATTTACGTTCAGTAGTTTGCCATTACTTTCTGAACGACCGGTACCTACGTCATTTTTTTTGAAAACCAAGGCAAGGTGGTCTGCTGCCAAATAGCCCGCAGCTGTGTTTCGAACACCGTATGCGGGGTTACGAATTGCATTCATAACTCCTTCACCACAGAGCCTGAAATGGATGCGAGGAATGTATTGGGAAGTAAAATCGCCCATGGCTATATTGAGCATATTACGCACCTTCCGCTGTTTGGTGTATACAAATATAGGTCTAGCACCATATTCCCCATGTGCCTTTATGAATTGGAAACAAATAGGTATATTAAGCTCCTGCGAGAAGAAACGTACTAAACACAAACACGTTGCACATACCTTACAAGGAGATCCATCGTATACCGGAATACAGGTGAAAATCCAAAATCAGAAGTAATCAATAAATATATAAAATGAATAATAAAATAAAATACACACAAAGCGTACAATACGACACACAGGACGGCCGACGTTTCGATTCTCAGAATCTTTGTCAAGGACAGGACAACACAGATAGATAAACAACGAAATACAACAAAACAAAAAGCAAAAAGCACCACACATCTGTTTCCATGTGGGAGCAGAAAAAGGCGGCTTTGCCAGTTGCCCCATGTGCCTTTGGCGTGTAACAGGGTACTTCAGTTATTGACATACGCAAACCCAGTGTTTGCAGGAAAGAAGAGACTTTGTGTTTTATAATCTACCTAAAACGCTTTAAATTAGGAAATGTAACAGTGTCGTTTCCTTGACTGATACTGTCAGCCCCACACGTCTGATCCCCACCACTATATAACAACCGGTTCCGTTGAACTGTGTCTTTTTAATATGTCGTTTTTTTTTTTTTTCGTCTTGTGTAAGTAATGATGAAACAGCGTCGATGATGCCCAACTTCCGCCTCTCCTCATCCTCCCTAAGATGACAATGCGATTTCAGAAGTAACAATTATTGCGTCCTTAAGTAAAAAAAAAAACCAATACGTACTGACACCATGTATGCGTCAGTGGGGGAATTGTCTGACGCCATTCTCCGCTGCACGAGATTTGTCGATGGGACCAGAGAAGAGGAAGTTTCACCTGGATGCTAGGAGACAGGTGGAGGTGGTATTGTTAAATCCGCCCGTGTGTGTGACAACACCCCCTACCCCTGCTGACAGTGATTTCACGGATTGTCTGTCAGTTGTTGGCCTACATAGACAACTGTCAGTGGACGTGTCGATGTTCTCCATGCACGTCACACATCACAAGGAACTGTACATAGAAAACAGTGGCAGCTATTGCGTATTATTCAGTCAATAAAACTATTAAAATCCCGCGTAAATCAACAACGAGAAGTAGACTGTGTCAACTATAAATAGTCTATGTCTTTTGCGGGACGTGGCCATCACCCCAACCCCACGTTGATATTCTAGGCATTTTACATGCAGTAGTTTGCCATTGCTTTCTGAATGGAAAGCCAAGGTTTAAGTCCTACTGACCTGTGTAGGAGTTAAACTTACCCCGTCATCAGGGCACTGGAAATATATGCGCATTAAGCCCCGCGCCACGTCGCAAGAGACAAGGTGGGCTTTGCGGCGAGAGCCATCGTCAGCACACAATAAACAAACAGTGATACAATTATATAAGTATAGAAACAATGAACACATGCAGTATGGAAATGGTGATCCAATTACATAAAGTATGGGAACAATGAAACAATTGCATAAATTATAGAAGCAATTTACAGTATAGAAACAATGATACAGTTATATAAAGCATGAAAACAATTATACATCTGCATAAAGTAAGAAGCAATGAACATAATTACATACAGTATATGAACAATTATACAATTGCATACAGTATATAAAAAAAATTATAGTTACATATAGTATAGCCACCCACGTGATGACTGTGAATCAACAACCATGGTCAGACAACAGCAAGTTAAAAGAGGTGTGGCCAAACAAGCACACTATGCAGAAAGTCACAGAAGATTAATAAACCAACACAAAAACTGGTGTCGTGAGCCGCTACACACGCTGCGGGATTTACTGAGGAGGGGATCCCATAACTTATGGGCTGAATAGTTCGATGTGCACTGAGGATGATCTGTCGAAGAAATGCATGAACGAATGAGGATGATCTATAGAATAAATGATACAATTACATAATGTATGGAAAAGTTACTTAGCTGATGCTTTAGGTTAGCTGGTTAAACCGTCTGACTCGGGCTCCGAAGGTTGTGGGTTCGATTCAGGGCCGCGTCCTTTGTTTCACGATTGCATTTTTTTGGAGACTTCTGAAGATCGTCGCTGGAGCTACGGATTTCGTGCTCTTTGCGACGCTTTCCGCGCTGCGGAAAGAGACTGAGCCATGTGATATAAAACCCCGGTGCAATGAAGTCGACCTTGTCGACGTTTAAGCGACATCTTTAATATCCTTTACAGGACGTAGCAGTAACCTCAGTGACATATGCCTGGGTCATTGACATGTGAGGGAGAGTGGACCCCAGTAGCGAGGAACTAGCGAGAAAACAACCAGCCATGAAAAATAATGGTGGCGGGTGTGAGCAGGATACCCTGAGGGGGGGGGGGGGGGGGGAAATGGGGTGAAGGACAGTTTAGTTTTGTGTGAAGTCAGGGGACTTCAGGACAGTTGATGTTTTTGGCGCCGAGCGGATCGGTGGTCGAAGAAGTGGGAGCTTAGACTGACTGAGGGTCAGATTTTTTGTTGTGTTGTTCTCCCAGTTGTGAATGCAGGCCTAAAAACCCAGTGGGGGTTGGATAGTTAATGGAGGCCTGAACCCAGAGTGGGTTGAATAGTTAGTGGAGGCTAGACCCAGTGTGTGGGTGTATTGTGTGAAATCCAGCCGTGGATAGTAGCTGGATTACCTGTCTTGTGGATTTGATATGAAGCAGGCTTGAGAAGGCAGTGATGTGTGCTGGTTAAGTTGTGAGGAGGATATTTATATTCTATGGATTATATTGTTTCTGGATATAGAGTTGTGTTCCGTTTGTCCGTGTTCTTTCTGCAATAAAGGATTATGTGCGCCAACTCAATCTTGTTTAATGACTGGTGAATGTGCACTGCGGGGGTGAGTTATATTTTAAGACAGTTAGATAGCTAAATTGACACACCAGGAGCTATCGTTACCTAGACAACGACCATATCACGCACTTATCATAAGAACTTCGTGATATTATATGAGGGCTCTCCGACAAGATCTGGAGGCTATAATCGTTATGGTGGAGATACGCCTTCGCAAATATCCCATCAATATGACATTGTTGTCATTCTGTTATCTGTGAACTCGGATTAGAGAGTTATTATTAAATTCAAAGGCAACACGCAAGGTACGCAATCGGGCAACGGAAAACCAGTGTTTAATCCAGAGTGTGGCGAGGAAAGCGTGCGTGTTTAAGGAGGTGCACGAGAAGCCGCCAAAGTAGACGGCACATCGGGAAAACTGTCAGCGCGCGTTGGAGAACACAGCGGCACAGAAAAGTCGCGTGGACAAAAAGTGTTTGCGACAAGACGAGTCAGCACAATTGGACAGTATCGCTGCGGTGATAAAGACAGGAATGAAATCAAAGATATTGACAGGTGTGTGTGGCGAGCAACGACTGGTGGCACGCACTGTGTGGTCGCAGTCGACTGGTCAAGATTTTCGACGCAGTTAAACAGGAAGGTGGTGCGGATGTTAATGATAAACAATAAAAAGAAAAACCTCAGCAGTGAGCCAGCCGGGGGGAGGTCGGTGTAAAGTGTGATTTTCCACGGAGTTAAAGAGCAGCCGTGTTGGGGCTGAGAAGGTTGTATGGAAATGTGTTTACTGAGGATTTTTCCCACTGAAGGAATGATAAAGAGAAATTGAGTTCACAGTGTGAGTCGGGGTGGGATATGGAGTAAAGATACTCAGGAAATTTCCACGGCCTATTGTGGTCAAGATGACTCATTGTGAATGAACAAATCAAGGTTGTTTTGAGCGAAACCAGACTTTATGTTCGTCTTTGTTGAAATCCCTTGTAGATCATTACTCTGTCATGAGCAAAACATTTTGTCGACGAAGGATTACGTATCATCACCGCACGGAATGGTCGCATAACGTGGTCAATATAACTTACTATAAAGAGCTAAAGCGCTTGACAAAAAAAAATTTTGTGAATCTTGTCGGGTAACGGCAATCCAGAACATATATGATACAGCAAAGCGCCATCTCCGCAACGAAGGTATAAAAACGTTTGGATTATTGCTTTGTTGCCACCACGTCCAGGGAAAGTACAATAACGTGACGGACTGTGTCGAGACAGAACATTTTGGATAATTACTATCACCTTCAACTTTTTCGACGGTTGGAACTTGTGATCACCACGTGAAATTCAGTCACCACGCAACAAATCAATGGGTCGTTTTGGAATTTGACGTCGTAGACATTTCGGAATTTTAACCAACAGACACTTCCAGCCTATTGTGAAAAACTATTAACAGCAAAATAAGAACTTTTGGCGACGGATTAATAAGCACATATTTGTCGGCCAACCATTTGGACATTTTGTTTGCTCTCATCGACTTGCATATTGTTTTCGGGTGTTACGCAATTATTTGTATGTGGTCCAGTGTTTGTCAGGAGTAGGAGATTTTTGTGTGTTTCACGAAGGTCGTGAGACAGAGCAAAAAGGAATTGTCTTAGGTGCACCATATATTTTCTGGGAATTAAATCGAAAGGTCGGTTTGTTTGGTTCTGCAGTGACGCAGTGTCGGTCCTGGATAATATACCGTGCCTTTTTGTGTCTAACGTCAGATCTGTGTATATTTTGAGGATATATTTTTTTCTTGCTCTTTTCGTAATATTTACATATGACATTTGGTTTTTCGGATATATGTATTATTGTGATCTTTCGTCATTTCTACTGTCTAGTGGTCTGGGTCAGTTATATATATTACGCTGCACTGTGGTCGTCTTACACAAGCTTGTAGATGTTACTGTGATTTATTTCTTTATGATCACCGTCTTCGTGTACTCAGCTTGTGCGTCTAGCGTTTTATAGAAATCACTTGGTGTGGATCATTCATTCCTTTGTATATGTATTTATATGTATGTTTAACAATATTTCCAGAAATTTTCTACAGCTATTTGGGATATATACGAGGGAGTATAGGTAATATTCCCCCCTCACTACCTAGTGCTTATAGAGTGACTGGGTGAGTACAGAGTGATATTATTAGTACTACGAATTTACGTCACAGTGAGTGGTGGTGTACTTAGGGAAGGTACACAAAGACTAGCAGTAGAGTCTTTATATTGATAGTTGGCTGGCAGACAGCAACGTGTCCACAAGTACAAGATTCCCACTTTAATGGAATATATTGAAGCAGGTGAACGAATAGGCCTGAAAGGTAAAGAGTTAAGGAGATTGCAGAAGCAAAATTGAAAGAAGTTCAACACTGGGAAAGAGAGGAGAGGCATAATGAACGCGAGGCAAAACGCCTACAGGAAGAAAGTTAGCTGAAATGGAAAACAAGCGTCTACAGGAAGAGAGAGAGACACACACACAAGTGAAGCTAGAAATGGAACAAAAGCGCTTACACGAAGAGACACAAATGAAATAGAAATTGAGAAAGAAAAGCTCAAGAGGGAAACTGAAATTGAGTTTAAAAAATTAGAACTATCTTCGAAGGGTCAAAGTGAGGAAAGCAGAAGACCTTCGCAGTCGTCACAGAGATTAAAACTGCCATATTTTACAGACCGGGACCATCTTGAATCTTATCTTGGGAGATTCGAAGCATCAGCGAAAACGTTAGGCATTCCAGAAGGGGAGTATGCCATGAGGCTGGGCGAGTTTCTGACGGGTAAGGCCCTAGATACCATGTTTAATTTACCTGTGGAAGAAAGAAACAACTACACTATTTTGCGTCAACGTTTGCTTACAAAGTTCCAACTAACTGAGCATGGATATAGAACAAAGTTTAGACAATTAGGGCCAGAGACAAATCAAGATTTCACAGATTTTGTTAATACAGTAAAGAACACATTTAATAAATGGATGGAGCTTGCAGAAGTAGGGAAAGATTTTAATAAATTAGTGGATTTAGTGTTAAGAGACAAGGTTTATCATCATGTAATACAAACTTAGTGGCTTTCTTTGAGGAACGTAAGCCAAAGGACATAGACACAATGTCACAGTTAGGGCAAAATTACAAGACTGCACACCCTAACAGTTCTATTGGTAGACAAATGAGTGAGGAAATAGTCTGTGCAGCGTACACTAATCAGGACCAGAATCCAGTTATCAGACCAAGGGCGAAAAAGTTTGGATTCAGCACAGAAAGGTGATCAGCAAGAACATCAAGATAATGGTTTCCGTGGCAACCATGTTGGTAGAGTAGGACGTTACCCATACAAAAGGGGGAATTTCCAGAGACGTCCAAATAGTTATGCCGGATGTTGGAATTGTGGGAGCTGGAGACACAAGGCAGCACAGTGTGACGGGCAACCAGCCAGTGGGCCAACAAATAATAGGAAGAAGGACATTATTTGCTTCAAATGTGGCGGGACAGGGCATGTTAGCTTATGAGTGTACGATGGGAAAAACAGAGCACTCTAATGCAGCGCAAGTAATTGAGACGCTTAACAACGAGAATTGTAGTGGATGCAAACCTCTATTTGAAAAAGACGGTCAGCCAGGTCTTAATATGTGGTCACACAGTGAAAGCAGGATCAGCAGTGCATGAAGGAGGAAGTCTGAAGCTGCACCATGGAGTCGTTAATGATAGGCCAGCGTTAACAATTAGGGATTCCGGATTTACGTCTATCGGAGTGAGGAAAAGTTTAGTAGATCCCTCGGAGTACACAGGCAAACATATTAGATGCATAACATTTAACGGGGCAGTAGAATTCTACCCATTAGCCGTAATAACAGTGAAAACACCATACATCACAGGAAGAGTGACAGCGTGTGTGCTAGACTCACCAGTGGCGGATCTGATCATCGGAAATGTGCCAGGAGTAAAGATTGTACAGAAGAGGAGTAGCTTATTGGGACCAAAAACATAGTGTAAGCAGTAACGAGGTAGTTACCAAAAGAAAACCTAAATTAGAGAGTATAGCTGAAGTAGAAGAGGCACTTGAAGTAGACATAGGGACTGAGAAAAGGGTAGTACAGTTGAGCAGGTGAGAAGGGAATCCCAGAGACAAGATACTACTCTGGACAAATGTTTCCAAGGGTGTAGTAGAGTAGAAAATAGGCAGTCAAAGAAGGGTAGATGGTGCTTCGAGAGGAAGAACAATGTTCTCACTCGCCGGTTTTCAGATGGCGGAACTGCACGTGGGCAAGGAGTAGTACCCTTAGCACGTAGTGACCGAGATACTAGAATCAGCTTCAGGATAGTGCATGTGCAGGGCACATAGGTATAATGCGTATGCAGCAGAGAGCAAGGTGCCAGGGATATGGGCCAAGATTGAATAAAGAGTTCAGACTAAACAGAGACTCCAGTGTAACGGTGCAATATGCAGATAGGAGAGTTGAGTCAGGCCAAAAGAGTGTTCGCGACATCACTGACCCAGGGTTAGGGATAGCATACAGATGTTGTAAATATATGGGCACCATGAGGAATGGGTACAAGAAAGGTAGATACATCATCGACAGAAATAGATGGAGGTTTGATGCAAGAAAAGAACCACCTGATACAGGGTCGGGACACAAATAGGTTGTGTCTTCTTGAGGATGTTAAGTAGACTTGCAGGTACACAGATATTATGTTCCCTATGATATGTTTATTATTATTATTATGTGAGATACTAGTCATGTATTGGTACACAAGATGGAAAGTTGTTGGTATTGATGTGTGGGGAATATGGGAGTGTACTATGAGCATTCGATGTATTATTTAGTGTGGTAGCTAGAGTGAAATGTAGTCATACTTAGGGCTAACCCAGGCATTATGTCTGGTCATAAGTATTATGCTCCCAACGTTTGAAAACGAAGTTTTTCTTTTAAGAGGGGGGTAATGACATATGCCTGGGTCATTGACATTGAGGTGAGTGACCTTTGTAGCGAGACTACGAGAAAAACAACCAGCCATGAAAATAATGGTGAGGGTGATGAGCAGACCCCCTAGGGGGATGGGGTGAAGGACAGTTGATGTTTTGTGTGAAGTCAGGGGACTTCAGGACAGTTGATGTTTTGGCGCCGAGCAGATCGGTGGTCGAAGAAGTGGGAGCTTAGACTGACTGCGGGTCAGATCTTTTGTTGTGTTGTTCTCCCAGTTGTGAATGCAGGCCTAAAACCCAGTGAGGGTTGGATAGTTAATGGAGGCCTGAACCCAGAGTGGGTTGAATAGTTAGTGGAGACTAGACCCAGTGTGTGGGTGTATTGTGTGAGATCCAGCAGTGGATAGTAGCTGGATTACCTGTCTTGTGGATTTGATATGAAGCAGGCTTGAGAAGGCAGTGATGTGTGCTGGTTAAGTTGTGAGGAGGATATTTATATTCTAGGGATTATATATGGTTTCTGGATATAGAGTTGTGTTCCGTTTGTCCGTGTTCTTTCTGCAATAAAGGATTATGTGCGCCAACTCAATCTTGTTTAATGACTGGTGAATGTGCACTGCGGGGGTGAGTTATATTTTAAGACAGTTAGATAGCTCAATTGACACACCAGGAGCATCGTTACCTAGACAACGACCACATCACGCACTTATCATCAAGAACTTCGTGATACTCAGCATTGTTTGGCTTGTTTGTGATCTCTTGGCAAGTTTACGTTCAGTAGTTTGCCATTGCTTTCTGAAAGACCGGCACTCATACCATTTTCATTTTAAAAAACCAACGCAATGCGATCTCTGCCAAATCGCACACAGCTATATTTCGAACGCGGTATGCGGGATAACGAACTGCCACGGATCCACGGAGCCAGCCTTTTAAAATTTAGGCAACAAATAATATCAACAACAAAGCCATACAAATATCAGATGACAGAGAGGGTACTTATGTCCATGTATACACGCATCCATCCATTTATTTATCTGCCCATACATACATATAGACGGGTAAGTGCTTGTCTGTCTGTCTGTCTGTCTGTCTGTCTGTCTGTCTGTCTGTCTGTCTGCCTGCCTGTCTGTCTGTCTGTCTGTCTGTCTGTCAGTCTGTACCCTGGTCTTATGCAGTAACCAGCAATCATGACTCTCCCTTCTTTCTGTCATGTGATATGCTGATGAAGTTGGCGGTGCTTACACTATTGAATATAACCTTTGTGGAAAGAGAGATAAAGGAAGTCATCGAGAGACACTTCTGGATAGTTCTGTGATATGGCACGGAAGCGCGTCAACACACGGAATTGATCCATGCGGTCGGAGATCGCAATGTGTGGGTAAGCATGATTGCACACGCCAGCCGGCAAGGCACTTGACGATAATGATGGTTGTATTATTATTTGTTATACAACTTTCAAAGTGAGTCTCCGTGGAGAAGTGATCAAGCCGTCTGACTCGGGCTCCAAAGATTGTGGGCTGGATTCCGGGACACGTCCTTCGGTTCATGAGTGCATTTTATCCGGAGACTCCTGGGGGTCGTCGCTTGAGCTACGGAGTTCGTGCTTTGTGCGACGCTTTCGGCGATCCGTACTGTGGAAAGAGATTGAGCCATATGGGATAAAAACCCGATGCAATGAAGTCGACCCTGTCGACTTTTAAGCGACTTTATTTCTACGTGTATCTTTCTCTGCCTCTCTTGCCTCGTATTTCCCCACATCGTGCTCATTTCTCAGTACCGCCTCAACTGTTGATTCTCCTTATATTATTACGTTTGTAATCATGCCTGTCCACAGTCTACTGTCTTGTATTCTGCCAGTCATTTCTGATGCCTGCGTTCCTCCATGTCATGATTTAAAACGTCCAGCATCTTCTCTCTTGGTCTCCTCCTGCCTCTCTTCACCTCCAATTTGCTCGTTGTGATGACATACTCCAGCTTTCCCCGTCTGATGATATACCCAACGAATGTGGACTGTCTTCTTCTGATGCGAGTAATCAGTTCTCTTTGGGAGTTAATTTCTTTCAAAATGCCTTCATTGCTCTTCCTATCCGTCCACGGTGTTCTTATTTTTCAAAGCTGTGGCTTAGGGGCATTGAATGCAGGTGTACAATCCCACATACCGGGTTCGAAATTAGTGGCAGGCGAGTTGGAATTAGACCGCTTTGCGTTGATTTTCACAATGGTATGAATCTCGATCGAAAAGAAAAGTGGCAAAATCTGAACGTAAAATTGCCTGGAAAATTATAAACTGCCGAAACATAATGGGGTTGACTGTGAAGTCATGTAAAGTACGCATAATTGACTTTTTAAAGCATATTGAAATATACATTCAGTTTTGCTAACTTTTATGATTGATAGCCCCATCTTCTCTCTCCCCCCCCCCCCTCCCCCCACCAGTTTGTCTAGAACTGTGTGCGGACTACTGTCAGACTCTACTGTTAAAACTGTCGTGGGTACGTCTTAGGGCTTAGGGTATCTGTGACTAGGTCTCCAACTTGAACTCCCTCAAGGTGGTCGACGTTTCTGGGTATTGACCTGCAGTAGGTTTGGAAAAGATCAGGTAATATAGCACACTCGTGTCTAACGCCTCCTGTTTTGAATTCAAATACCGGGTAGTGGGTTCATTCCACGTACCTGTCAGTTGGACTTAGACGTTGACTGCACGTTAGAAATCAATTGCAATCTACTGTATATAAAACTGTCTAGTAAATCACAATCAGCCAATAGGGGCTGGGGATGATTGCAATGCAAAGAACAATCAATGTTTACATTTGTCTCTAGTATCTGCGGCAGATTCTTGATCTCAATATATACATTATTATCCTGAGATCAGTGCTGAGTTCATGCAACATGTCAATGATCTCAATATATACATTATTATCCTGAGATCTTTGCATCTGCGCTCAGTTCGTGCAAAATGTCACACATGTCTTGATGCTTTACTTTACCTACAGCTTTTAAATAGATTTTAGAACATACAAGTAGGTTCTTGTGCATAAGTATAGATGCACCTTTATATACGCAGATAGAGTAAAATATTGCATCTCTTGTGTTTTTAATCTGCAACAAATCAAAATTGAGTTTCTACAACTGCTGGTCCTATTTTGTTTATCTTTACCTTATTAATGCAATGGAATAATATGGTAACGTGACTGAGTAAACTCATTGTTCTGTTTGGCTCACACATTCACAGAGCGCGTTGATACTGGTGATGACAGGTGTTACTTCCTGCAAAGTGGTATGCATTATTTATTTTTTTACCAAAGATGGGTAGCATCCGTTGGATATTTTTCCCAAGGATATTCTGGTGTGTTGTGAAACAAACAGTCGAACAGATCGGTTGGATCTACATCGCTGAAGTGGAGTATTGGTGCATGATACGGCAGATGTGTCAGGGCCATTTTGTATCATGTGTATAGTGTAGAAGAACAGATACAACATCGTTACCTAAAGATAACAGTGCGGCAGGGAGAGACCAGAGAATATGGTCGACGCTCAGTACTTCCTGGGAAAGACCAGACGGGCACATAATCAGACTGCAGCTGGAACCATTAGCATTTGCACTCTTCTTTGGCTGTTGAAGATCAGGACATAGCGCATTACGGAATGCCCCGAGTGCTGTGATATTGATGCTAGACTCCACTCAACTCACTTCCATTCCTGATTTATTTATTTTTTTAAGGCATTGTGACGAGAATTGATAGACAGATGATTAAGCGGATCTCTCTGCTGTCACTATATTATTCAAGTTCTTTATTATTTCCTATATGCCTAGTTCTACGATTGTATTAATAGGCATGGATGCATGATACATGGACATGTGTGTATGTCTCTCAGTTGTTTATCACATTTATAAATAGTGGCTGCCCGGTGATACTTACACTACAATGATGGATATAGTGTTTACAGAAGGTAGAGAAGTCATGATATTAGGTGACTTTAACATAGATATTCCTAAATCCAACCAGACATGGGACGATATCATTCTTTCTTACAATTTCAAACAACTAATAAACCGTCCCACAAGGGTTACTGACACATCCTCAACTATAATTGATCATATATATGTTACTTGTCCAGATAATATTGTTGAATGTTCTGTTCCTGTTTGTACAGTTAGTGACCACTACCCGGTATGTTGTACATGGTCAAGAATTGGGTTCAAACCTCTTAAACATAAACATGTAAGTATCAAATTTAGGAATTTTAAAGCATTCAACCAAGACTTAAGAAAAGCAGCCCTTGATCACGTTTACCAACTTCCTGACCCGGACGATGCATTAGCTTTCTGGACGAAGACAGTCTACAATGTGTTCGATAAACACGTGCCAATCAAAGAAGTTCGAGTCAAAAATCAACATAAATCCCCATGGGTCACTAGAGAAGTGCTGGAAATCATGAGAGAGCGAGATACAGCACACAAAATAAAGACTTCATCAATTACCGCAGACTAAGGAATAAAGTTAAATATGACATTCGTAGGATAAAAAAAGATCATTTTAAAAATTTGATTGTAGATAATTCAAACAGTACAAATATATGGAAGGCTATTAACTTGCTAACCAATAAGAAACGCCCTACAGAATCAGCAATACCAAATTCTATAACATGCGATGAATTCAGTTGGTTCTTTCAATCAGAAATAGAGAATCTAAAGTCTTCAATACCAGACTCATCGTGTAATTTAAGTTCACTGGCATCATTCTGTGAGGAGAAGTGCACCAGAAATATTCCCGATGAGATTCCTTTAATGTCTGTTGCAGACGTTTATAAATATCTCTTGAACCTCAAATCAACAAACTCACACGGCCTAGATGGTATCAGTAATAGAATTCTTCGTTGTGCTGCACCAGTCATTAGTGAGTCCTTAACGTTCATATATAACCAGTGCCTGGCCAAAAACTACTTTCCATCTGCTTTTAAAATTGCTAAAGTGTTTCCGCTAATTAAAAATGGCTCAATCGATAATAGCGTTTTGGGTAATTATAGACCTATTTCCTTATTATCGTCCCTATCAAAACCACTAGAAAAACACATTCATAAAATAACGTTACACCATTTAATTAACAACGATCTAATAATTAACAGTCAATCTGGGTTTCGACCTAAATATTCTTGCCATAGTGCTCTAACAAAAATGACCGATAACTGGCACTTAAACATCAACAACTGTAGAATTTGTGGAGCAGTGTTTGTAGACTTTAAAAAAGCTTTTGATATGGTAGATCACGATATTTTAATTAGAAAACTAAAGCAAATGAAGACAAGCACCAACATGGTGAACATAATTACTTCATTTCTATCCGACAGGCAACAAGTCGTGTCCTTCAACAACTGTCTATCAAGACCCACACAGCTTAATATTGGTGTGCCTCAGGGCTCAATACTAGGTCCGCTGCTTTTTGCAGTTTATATTAATGATCTTCCTTTATATATCAATACAACTTGTGATCTATTTGCTGACGACTGTACTATATATACTAGTCAAGAAAACCGTAGTGAATTAGAGAATTCTTTACAAAAGGAACTTGATAATCTTACTAGATGGAGCAATGAAAACCGCATGCAAATTAACATCGGCAAAACCAAATCCATGCTAATAACGACCAGACAAAAACTACAGACACTAGCCATAACTGGATCACCGCTCGAACTCCGCATGGGCACGTTACCTATAGTTAATGTGACTGAACATAAAACCACTAGGGCTTTT
Organism: Cepaea nemoralis; assembly: GCA_014155875.1. NCBI lineage: Eukaryota > Metazoa > Mollusca > Gastropoda > Stylommatophora > Helicidae > Cepaea > Cepaea nemoralis. Next base: position 20,633 of record JACEFZ010000466.1, read on the forward strand.
AATAGACAGCCATTTGAACTGGAGCTCTCATGTTCACGCTCTTACCAAGAAAATAGCACAAAAAGTTACCAACTTGCTAAAATTCAGCACTTCCTGGACGAAAGCACACGAAAAATATTCTATACATGCTATATCCAATCACATCTCGATTACTGTTCACAGTTTGGGATGGTTGCCCTAAATCTAATTTAAAACGACTATGTTCTCTACAAAACCGCGCTATTCGTCTGGTTTCTGGCATAAAGCACGTTGAAAGTAATAATTTGTACAGTCATCTAAGACTTCTACCACTACCAAAAGCGCTTCCTTTTCAACAAAGCCAAATTAGTGAATAAAATTATATCTCAAAATACCCCAGAGTATCTTCTGCCGCTGATTCAATCTAATGCAATGAACAGCAAGCGACTAAATTTGTTACATGTCTCTAAGCCTAGATTGGACCTATATAAAAACATGTTTTGCCTATTCTGGTGCTCACTTATGGAATCATCTGCCTCCAGATCTGAAAAATCCAATGAGTCCCTACACATTTAACCGAAAACTCTTTCAATACTTAATCCATACCGGACTATATGCCACCATAATTCATTACTGGTATAATTGTTCAGTATAAATTGTTCATTATAATTGTTCACTATATATGTGTGTGCGTGTGGGAGCGAGAGAGAGAGAGAGAGAGAGAGAGAGAGAGAGAGAGAGAGAGGAGAGAGAGAGAGAGAGAGAGAGAGAGAGAGAGGGTGTCAGAGAGAGGGAGAGAGTGAATGCGTGTGTGCATGCGTGTATGTGGAGAGAGTGAATTGAGCGAGATATGGTGGGGAATGTGTCAGTGCATGCATTCGTACGTGTATGTGTGAGAGTGAGTGAGGGAGTGTGTGCGTGCGTGCATGCGTTCATGTGTACGTGTATGTGTGAGAGAGTGTGATTGAGAGAGTGAGTGTGTGTGTGTGTGTGTAGGATTGTGTGTTAGAGAGTGAGACAGTGGGAGAGTTGATGTATTAGTGTGTGTGTGTGTGTGTGTGTGTGTGCGCGCGCATGCGTGTGAGTGTGTGTATATGAAAGAATACAGAGAGAGAGAGAGAGAGAGAGAGACGAGAGAGACTGAGAGAGAGAGAGAGAGAGAGAGAGAGAGAGAGCTGAGCAGATGCATGTCATGTAACACGCATGTTATGTAACAGGCGAATCCATATGTTTGTGTATTCTCATCTGTCATATTATAAGTTAAATACCATTTGATTTTATCATGTATAATCTAAACTTATGTTCATTACTGTAGTTTGAGTGAGAGAGTGAGTGTGAATGAGAGACAGAATGAGTGAGCGTGAGAGTGAATGAGTGAGCGTGAGAGTGAATGAGTGAGCGGGAGAGTGAATGAGTGAGAGTGAATGAGTGAGCGGGAGAGTGAATGAGTGAGAGTGAATGAGTGAGCGTGAGGGTGAATGAGTGAGCGGGAGAGTGAATGAGTGAGCGTGAGAGCGAATGAGTGAGCGGGAGAGTGAATGAGTGAGAGTGTCTGTGTGTGTGAGTGAATGAGTGAGAGTGAATGAGTGAGCGTGAGAGTGAATGAGTGAGCGTGAGAGTAAATGAGTGAGCGGGAGAGTGAATGAGTGAGCGGGAGAGTGAATGAGTGAGCGGGAGAGTGAATGAGTGAGAGTGAGCGGGAGAGTAAATGATTGAGCGGGAGAGTGAATGAGTGAGCGTGAGAGTGAATGAGTGAGCGTGAGAGTGAATGAGTGAGCGTGAGAGTGAATGAGTGAGCGTGAGAGTGAATGAGTGAGCGTGAGAGTGAATGAGTGAGCGGGAGAGTGAATGAGTGAGCGTGAGAGTGAATGAGTGAGAGTGAATGAGTGAGAGTGAATGAGTGAGCGTGAGAAGGAATGAGTGAGCGTGAGAGTGAATGAGTGAGCGTGAGAGTGAATCAGTGATTGTGAGAGTGAATGAGTGAGCGGGAGAGACAGAATGATTGAGCGTGAGAGTGAATGAGTGAGCGGGAGAGTGAATTAGTGAGCGGGAGAGTGAATGACTAAGCGTGAGAGTGAATGAGTGAGCGGGAGAGTGAATGAGTGAGAGTGAATGAATGAGCGGGAGAGTGAATGAGTGAGCGTGAGAGTGAATGAGTGAGCGTGAGGGTGAATGAGTGAGCGGGAGAGTGAATGAGTGAGCGTGAGAGCGAATGAGTGAGCTGGAGAGTGAATGAGTGAGAGTGTCTGTGTGTGGGAGTGAATGAGTGTGAGTGAATGAGTGAGAGTGAATGAGTGAACGTGAGAGTGAATGAGTGAGCGTGAGCGTGAATGAGTGAGCGGGAGAGTGAATGAGTGAGCGGGAGAGTGAATGAGTGAGCGGAAGAGTGAATGGGTGAGCGGGAGAGTGAATTAGTGAGAGTGAATGAGTAAGCGGGAGAGTGAATGATTGAGCGGGAGAGTGAATGAGTGAGCGTGAGAGTGAATGAGTGAGCGTGAGAGTGAATGAGTGAGCGTGAGAGTGATTGAGTGAGCGTGAGAGTGAATGAGTGAGAGTGAATGAGTGAGCGTGAGAAGGAATGAGTGAGCGTGAGAGTGAATGAGTGAGCGTGAGAGTGAATCAGTGAGCGGGAGAGTGAATGATTGAGTGTGAGAGTGAATGAGTGAGCGTGAGAGTGAATGAGTGAGCGTCAGAGTGAATGAATGAGCGGGACAGTGAATGAGTGAGCGTGAGAGTGAATGAGTGAGAGTGAATGAGTGAGCGGGAGTGTGAATGATTGAACGGGAGAGTGAATGAGTGAGCGGGAGAGTGAATGAGTGAGCGGGAGAGTGAATGAGTGAGCGGGAGAGACAGAATGAGTGAGCTTGAGAGTGAATGAGTGAGCGGGAGAGTGAATGAGTGAGCGGGAGAGTGAATGAGTGAGCGGGAGAGTGAATGAGTGAACGGGAGAGTGAATGAGTGAGCGGGAGAGTGAATGAGTGAGAGTGTGTGTGTGTGAGTGAATGAGTGAGAGTGAGAGTGAATGAAAGAGAGAGAGAGAGAGAGTGTGTGTGGTGTATGTGTGTGTGTGTGTGTGTGTGTGTGTGTGTGTGTGTGTGTGTGTGTGTGTGTGTGTGTGTGTGTGTGTGTGTGTGTGTGTGTGTGTGTGTGTGTGTGTGTGTGTGTGTGTGTGTGTGTGTGGGACGCGCTGGCATCACTACTTTTACGTCACATACTTTTTATGTACACATTTTTCTCCATGTTTAGCCTTGTTTATGTTTACAACATTCATTTCACAATGTTTATTTTCTTCCTATGTAAATGTATAATGCTCTTGATGAACGAAAGACGAGTGATTGGAAGGGCCGAATGTAAGACGGGCCTGCGCGCCCAATTGTGACCCTAATAAAGTTGATTTGATTTGATTTGATTTGATTTACGTATGCTGAGCGTCATGTGGTTTTTCTGCAATAGACTTCTGAGCTCCAGGGGTTTAACCCCCAAGTTTAACACTACAGGTTGAACCCTACAGGCTGAACCCCCCACAGGCTGAACCCTCCAGGGTTTAAACCCCCAAAAAGCCCCTTTCCCCGCACTTTTAGGGAAG
>JACEFZ010000467.1:0-37500 GCA_014155875.1 Cepaea nemoralis
AATTTGCAAAAAGGATTTTTTTTGGGGTTTTTAAAGTTGCAACCCCTTTTACAGGACGTTGCAGAAAATTCAGCATTTTACGTCATGTTGATGTTTGGCAAGTTTTTACGTTCAGTAGTTTGCCATTGCTTTCTGAATGACCGGCTCCCATACCAACACGTTAAAACCAGCGCGACACTATCTGCAATTACCAGATAATTAAAATCACCTAGAAAATCTATTGGTAGGGGACATAATTATCTAATAATATTGCAAGGGATATTACTAGAAATGTAAATATTAAGTCATATACCAGCTATAATAGTATTAAAAATCTCATAAATCTCTCATTTATTCTTTTGTAAATGAAAGAATATAGATCGAAGTCAGATATTTTAAAGAAATGGAAAATTCTTTGACAATTCTTATATGACAATTTAAGAATCTTTGTATATTTACATTTTATAATCAACGTTGTATTTCAACATTTATGTTTAAATATGTTAAAGGTATACTTTCAATGTAGAATATTCGACAGTAGTAAAGGTATCCCCCTCTGTGGGGAAATCATTTTTTTACTGGCCTCCTAGGGCCACACATAATAACAGATGATGGCTTCTCTGTCCTTTCGCTAAGATCAAAGAGTAGTATTCTGCGCTTGATCTTGCCAGGGCCAGGAATGATCTGGCCCCTCTAGGAACCGTGAGCCCTACTTAAAAAAAAAACAATAATAATAACAGATGATGGCAGAAGTTAGGTAGAAATCAAAACGAGAATAGGAATAGCCAAAAATGCTTTCAACAACATGCAATCAGTATTAACGTCTAGAGAGATTAACAGCGCATTAAAAATGAGAATTGTCAAATGCTACGTATATTCAACGCTACTGTATGGCGCGGAAGCCTGGACATTGAACAAGCAACTAGAAAGTCGCATAGAAGCCCTGGAGATGTGTATATACAGACGAATATGTTGTATTTCATGGAATCAAAAACAATCAAATGCAGAGGTCCTAGAAAAACTGGGAATGAAGAGAGAGTTGATTGAAGAAATAAAGAGGAGGCAAGTGAAATATTTCGGCCTCGTTAAAAGACTTGATACTCTTATAAAAAACATACCGGAGAGCAAGGTTGACCGCACGCGAGCAAGTGGTAGACAACGATACAAGTGGGAAGATAACATCAAGAGATGGATGAACATCAGCCTGATAGAATGTACAGTGAGGGCGAGAGACAGACAGTGTTGGAGATCCATTGCAGCAAACCTTCATTGTGGAGACGGCACCTGATTGATTGATTGATTGATTGATTGATTGATTGATCGACTGAGGTCCACAGAAAATTTTAAAAAAACATTTACTACATCTATACAATCACCATCGTCATCATCTTCATCATCTTCCACTTCTGCCGTCAAGCGTCGTGGGGAGGAATACATGGCGATCCAGCACCCAATGGGCGGCACTGGATAGTGTCATTCCGTGTGATTGTACAATGTCTTTGATGTCGTCAATCCATTCTCTTCTTAGACGTCCTCTTACTCTCGTCGCAGATGATCTTTGATGTAAGGCCAGTGATGGTAGTTGCTTGTGCTGCATTCTAACGACATGGCCAAACCACTTGATCTTCTGTCTTTCAATAAATGTGGCACAAGTTGTGTTGATCCCACTGTCTGTCTGATAACAGCATTTCTTACTCGGTCTCGGATAGTTAAGTTGGCAGCTCTCCTCGGGCATCTCATCTCGCAGGTGTTGATTTTGCGAAAGTGTGATTTGGATAAAGTCCAAGTTTGAGATTGGTAGCATAAGGTTGATGTGAATATGCTGTTTATTATCTATCGTTTTGCGGACATGGATATATTTGGATGTTTCAGTATGGGTGATAGTTGACATCTGATTTCGATTTCTCTGTCCAATCTGCCATCTTCTGTGATCATACTTCCAAGATATTTGAATTTTTTAACTTGTTTCAGGGTTGTGCTATTTATCTCTATACTTAGTGGACCAGGCGATCTGCTAACTTGCATTACTGTCATCATCTTGCTCTTATCTAGGTAACTGAACTTGGGTTCATACAGGCAACAATAAATCTGTTCGCTATGAGATCGAATATTTATTGTATATACATATACAGTATGCGTTGGCGCATATTACATATCACAGATAGTTAATATCAAACACATAGTTGTCATACAACAATCTAGCACACTATCTAGCCTATGTATATATATATCTATGAATATCTATTGAGTCCCTCTCAGGCAGGCCTTGTTGCCTCTCTCAAGTCCGTCTGTCCTCTGCCGGTCTCCGCGTGTCCCAATCCGACACGGGCGGTAACTCTGTCGGAGTTCCTCGTGGACCCCGCAATAGTCGGGCCACGTCAGTGTCCACGGAGTCATGGACTCGATGACCAGTCTTTCGAGAAGGCTCTAGATTACTCGGGTCCTGAGCGACTCGCTTCTATCCCTTGGGCTGGAGTTGCAGCACTCTAATAATATATCTAAAGGTGAGGCGGTGACAATTACTGCTGTTTTGGCTGTGTTTATACTCACATTGTATCTGCTGCATGTTGAACTCAGATTATTAATATGATTTTGTAGTCTGCCCTCATCGCTGTAAAACAGGCACTGATCGTCTGCAAATAGAAGGTCATTTATTTCCTGTGGATCAGTTGTTTCATCTGGAGTAAAGAGTTCTAAATTTTCTGAATCTGTTCTGTCAAGGCTTGCTTCTTTGGATATTCTGTCCACGTAGATATTAAATATCAGAGGAGAGAGCACACATCCCTGTCTCACTCGTATATTTACTGCTAACATGTCTGATATACCTTCTTGTGTTACTAATGCACTTCGGCTCGAGTGGTATTTGGCTTTGATGTTTTCTAGCAATTATCCTTGTATCACAGTCTTCAAGGATAGTCCATAAGCTGTATCTGTCTACTCTATCGAAAGCCTTTTCCTGATCTACAAACACAATATTCTGCTGGTCACTATATTCGATAGTTTTTTTCACATATTTGTCTAAGTTTCTTGAAGAATCTCAAAACTGAGAGTGAAGACCAGGAGAACTTTTAATCAGATAACGGTGGGAACGATTAGTAGTATGACTCTTCGCTGGCTGTTGAACGAAGTGACTGAGCACGTATGGGAATGTCCTGAGTGCAGTGATGTCGGTTCTTAACTCAACTCAACTAAACTCATTTGTCTAAGTATAAATAGTGCATCAGTGCAACTTTTAACTTTCCAAAAACCGAATTCTACTTTGCTTAATTGTTGAACAACTATGGGTCTAGCTCTTTGTTCCAATAGTTTTGCGTACATTTTCCCTATATCACTCAGGAATGACATGCCTCTGTATTTTTCGCACTTCTCATATTGCCTTTCTTTTTCCATATTGCTACTATTATTGCTTGCTGCCAATAATCTGGAACTTTTCTTTCTTCCCATGCTATATTAAAAAGTTTTCTTAGCCATTTAACTCCGGTTTCCCCATCTCATCTCATCTCATCATGTTCCTCTTGTACCTTGCGGTGTCGAGGTGAAGTATAAACTTCGTGAGAGTGCCCGGTTATGGGCTTCGTATATCGACATTCCCATGGATTCTGTTATTCCCTCCGTCCAACGTTTACGTGGTCGGCCTCTTCCTCTGTTTCCATCTGGTCTGTACATCATTGCTTGTTGTGGCATGCTGTTAACTGGTAGCCTACTTGCATGGCCAAACCATTTGACTTGCTGCTTTCTAATAAAATCTAGAGCAGCTTTAACCCCCACTTTAGTCCTGATTTCTTCATTTCTGATCTTATCTCTTCTTGATACGTTGAGTATTCTTCTCAGGAACCTCATTTCTGTTGTTGTGATTTTTCTTTTCTCTTTTTCTGTCATTGTCCAGGTTTGGCATTGGTAGCACAGAGTTGGTAGGAAGATTGTGTTGTAAAGTGCTTTCTTAGTAGTTATTGATACATGTTTGTTCTTTAGTATTGGTGCCATTTGTCCAATGAGTTGATTTGCCTTATTGCACCTATTTTCGATCTCGTCTTCTGATCTGCCATTTGATGATATTATACTTCCTAGGTACTTGAAGCTCTTTACTTGTTTCAAGGGATGTTCGTTTAGGTGAATTGTTGCTGTTTGTTCTTCTTTAGTTATAGTCATTACCTCTGTTTTGCTTGTGCTAATTTTCATGTTATGTTCCCTACACATTTCGTTTAGACTATTCATGTGGTCTTGTAATTCAGCTTCTGATTTTGCTATTAGTGCTTGGTCGTCCGCAAACAGGAGTTCTCTAATGGTTAGATTTGCAGATGGTTCTTCTTCTGTGTTCTCGTCATGCGGTATTCTTGCTGTCTCTGCTTGGCTGGTTTCTTTACATATGTTGTCTATATATGTTATGAACAAGAGAGGGGACAGGACACAACCCTGTCGTACTCCGGATCTTATGGTGACGGGTTCTGAGTGTCCTCCAGTTGCTCTCACTATGCATTCACTGTTGTTGTATAAACTTCTACATAGGTTTGTTAGATGTGTACTCACTCCATATTTTTTAAGGATTTCCCACAGCTTGTTTCTATCTACTCTATCGAATGCCTTTTCTTGGTCGACAAAGGCTAAGTAGAGTGTTTCATTGAATTCGATTGATTTTTCTATGAGTTGTCTAAGAGCAAAAATGGCGTCTGTGCATCCTTTGTTTTTCCTAAATCCAAGCTGCGTTTCGCTTAGCTGGGGTTCTAAAGTAGTTCGTAATCTTTTTTCAAGAATTTTGCAAAATATTTTTCCCAGTATGACTCAACAGTGAAATGCCTCTGTATTGTGTGCAATCTCTTTTGCGCCCTTTGTTTTTCCAAATTGTATAATTATGGCGTTTCCCCAGTCTCGTGGTGTCTGTTGTTCTACCCAAACATGGTTGAATAGTCTATGTAGCCATGCTGTTCCTACTTCTCTTGCTGCTTTAATTAGTTCATTTGGTATTTCATCCTGTCCCGGTGATCTGTTCAATGGGGCTAATCTGATGGCTTCTATAATTTCTTCTTTTAGTATGTCCTGGTTCTAGTTCCTCGGTGACATCTGTGTAGGTCTCTTGAATTCCTGTGACATCTGATGGGATGTTGAGAAGTTGTTCGAAATACTGCTTCCATCTTATTAGGATCTGTTTTTGTTCACTTATTGGTTCTCCATTTTCGCTGTTAATTATTTCAGTTGGGTCAGTTGGGCACTTATCTGTTTGTAGAAGTTTCTGGTTGCCTCCTTGTAGTTTTTATTTAGGGTTTCTCCATACTCTTCCCAGTCTTTTTGTTTTTCCCTCTTTACTATTCTACTCACATGTCTTCTCGCTATTCTATACTCTATGTAATCACAATTCCTGTTTGCTCTTCAACCACTTTTTATATTTTTCCTTTTTTTTTTTTACCGCTTTCTTTACTTCTGCGTTCCACCAACTTGTTATTTTCTTTATCCGTGTTTTGCGTTTTTTCGTGGTTCCGCATGTTATTTTTGCAGTATTTAAAATGCTTGATTTGAACATCTCCCATTCTTCTTCCACTGTTTTTTTTTTTCCGTAGGTAATTTTACAAAGAGTTCAGTTAGTTCTTTCTCATTTCCCCTTACTGCCTCGTCTTTAAGGATTTTTAAGTTTACTGATTCGCATGGCATGTATTTTCCTGCTCTTTGTTTTCTTCTTCTAATGGTTCTTATTGTGGCAACGACTGCTTTATGATCTGTGTTTATACTGAAATTGGGCACTGCTCTTGCATCTAATATATTTCTCTTTCTGTTATTTCTTGTTAAAATAAAATCAATTTGGCTTTTATTATCTAGATTGTTCCATTTATACCAGGTGTATACTTGCGAATCTTTATGTTTATAGAATGTGTTTGTTATATAGAGGTTGTGTTGGCTGCAAAGCTCTATCAGTCTACTTCCGTTATCATTCCTTTCATTTTGCTGATCTCCAAATGCTCCCCGGTGTTTTTCTATGCCCACTCTGTTATGTCCCCAGTCTTGCATTGAAAATCTCCATAACTATGATGTTGTCCTGCTTATCTATTTATTTAGCAATCATGTATGTCTTCGTAGAAGTCCTCGCATTTTTGTCATTTTGTTTGCATTACATGGTGCGTAATCTGTACATATGTTGTGATTTTTTGTTCTTTTTTTCACTGTTTTACTTTTCTGATATATATTTTTTTTCTTGTATTCCTCTTGTAGCCGTGGTTCGATGACTATTCCCACACCCTTTTCTGCCCTTTCTTGCGTTTTACTCCAGGTGACTCCACTACACTTATTAATAATTATGTTCAAGCATTCTGCGGAATTAGCAGATTTTTTTTTTGTTTTTAAAGTTGCATATCCCTTACAGGACGTTGCAGTAAACATCAGCATTTTACTGTCGTTGTTGATGTCTTGGCAAGTTTTTACGTTCAGTAGTTTGCCATTGCTTTCTGAATGACCGGCTCCCATACCAACACGTTAAAACCAGCGCGACACTATCTGCAATTACCAGACAACTAAATTAAATCACCAAGAAAAGCAATGAGTAGGGGACATAATCATCTAATAATATTGCAAGGGATATTACTAAAGCTATAAATATTAAATAATATACCAGTTAAAATATTATCACAAATCTTAGAATTCTCTGATGTATACTATTGTAAATGAAATAATAAAAATTCAAGTTAGAAATTTTAAACTAAGGAAAATGCCTTTTAGATTTTTTATAAAACAATTTAAGAATCTTTATATATTTACATTTTATAATCAACATTGTAGTTTTACATTTATGTTAAAATTTTTAATCGTATTATTTCAATGTAGGAATTATTTATTGTTAACTTGTCCCCCTCCGTGGGGAAATCATTTCTTTACTGGCCTCCTAGGGCCACACATAATAACAAATGATCGCTTCTTGGCCCTTTCGCTATGATCAAAGTGTAGTATTCTGCTCTTGATCTTGCCAGGGCCAGGCATGATCACCCGACACGCGGGGACCTAATGGGGCGTTCTGGTCCCTCTGGGAACCGTGAGACCTACTAAAAACAAAACAATAATAATAACAGATGATGGCAGAAGTTAGGTAGAAATCAAAACGAGAATATGAATAGCCAAAAATGCTTTCAACAGCATGCAATCAGTATTAACATCTAGAGAGATTAACAGCGCATTAAAAATGAGAATTGTCAAATGCTACGTATATTCAACGCTACTGTATGGCGCGGAAGCCTGGACATTGAACAAGCAACTAGAAAGTCGCTTAGAAGCTCTGGAGATGTGGATATACAGACGAATATGTTGTATTTCATGGAAACAAAAACAATCAAATACAGAGATCCTAGAAAAACGTGGAATGAAGAGAGAGTTGATTGAAGAAATAAAAGGGAGGCAAGTGAAATATTTCGGCCACGTTAAAAGACTTGATACTCTTATAAAAAAAAACATACTGGCGAGCAAGGTTGACCGCACGCGAGCAAGTGGTAGACAACGATACAAGTGGGAAGATAACATCAAGAGATGGATGAACATCAGCCTGACAGAATGTACAGTCAGGGCGAGAGACAGACAGTGTTGGAGATCCATTGCAGCAAACCTTCATTGTGGAGACGGCACCTGATTGATTGATTGATTGATTGATTGATTGATTGATTGATCGACTGAGGTCCACAAATAAATTTTAATAAATTAACTACACCTATACCATCACCATCGTCATCATCATCATCTTCTTCCACTTCTGCCGTCAAGCGTCGTGGGGAGGAATAAATGGCGCACCAGCACCCGATGGGCTTCACTGGATAGTGTCATTCTGTGTTATTGTACAATGTCTTTGATGTCGTCAATCCATTTTCTTCTTTGACGTCCTCGTGGTCTCGTCGCAGATGATCTTTGATGTAAGGCCAGTGATGGTAGTTGATGGTGTTGCATTCTAACGACATGGCCAAACCACTTGATCTTCTGTCTTTCAATAAATGTGGCACAAGATGTTGATCCCAATGTCTGTCTGATAACAGCATTTCTTACTCGGTCTCGGATAGTTAAGGTAGCAGCTCTCCTCCGGCATCTCATCTCGCAGGTGTTGATTTTGCGAATGTGTAATTTGGGTAAAGTCCAAGCTTGAGATTGATCAATAGACTTATTAGTAATTCTGTTCAAGCATTCTGGGTAATTAGCAGATTTATTTTTTGTTAAAGTTTTATATCCCTTACAGGATGTTGTAGTAAACACCAGCATTTTACTGCCGTTGTTGATATCTTGGCAATGTTTTTACGTTCAGTAGTTTGTACAACATCAGAAACTTTGGGAAATCATGAGGAATATGGGCTTTCCATCACATGTAGTACAACTCATAAAAATGCTCTATCTAGACCAACAAGCAGCAGTTAGAATAGATGGCGAGACATCAGATTGGTTTGACATCAAGCAAGGAGTCCGTCAGGGCTGCGTGCTGTCACCCTATTTGTTTAACCTGTACGCCGAAAATATAATGAGAAATGTAAGAGATGATATAAACAGGGAGCTATATGATGCCCTAAATATTGGCGGTCATGACATACCAGGAGATTCGATATGCTGATGATACAGTATTACTATCCACAACACAGAATGGCATAGAAAACCTAATAGCCTCAACCCAATTGAATAGTGAAAATCACAACTTATATCTTAACATAGCAAAAACAAAGATAATGCATACAGATAAAACTACTATGGAGAAAGAAATATACATTAATGGGGGGAAAATTGGACGTGGTGGAAAATTTTGAATATCTTGGGTCATTGATTACCAATAACGGTGACAAAATGAAAGAAATTAAACGGCGACTATCCATTGCTCTTCAAAGACTAAAACAGATGAATAAATTATGGAGTGGGACAGACAGAACTACAAAAATTAGATTTTTAAGAGCATGCATCTTTCCCATTGCAACATACGCCTGTGAGACATTGACACTTACTAAACCAGCTGAACAGCGCATAAACGCCTTTGAATATAAATGTTATAGACGAGTTCTAAGAATATCTTGGGTAAAGAAAAGAACAAATGCATCCATACTTCAAGAGTTGAATATTGAGGAGGGATGGCTATTAAAGACGATAAAACAAAGAAAATTGAAGTATTTTGGTCACTTGAAACGTCACGAAAGTTTAGAGAGAACAATAATGGAAGGGTATATGCCTGGGAAGAGAGGAAGAGGAAGGCCAAAGAGAAGATGGGTGCAGGATGTGGCGGATGATCTCCAGATGGGTGTATCAGACGCGGGACATCTTGCTTGTGATCGAGAAGTTTTCCGGAAGGTTGTTATGGGAGCGAGGTTCTGCAAAGGACATGCTACTGAATGAATGAATGAATGAGTTTGCCATTGCTTTCTGAACGACCGGCTCCCATACCAATACGTTAAAACCAGCGCGACACTATCTGCAATTACCAGATAGCTAAATTAAAAACACTTAGATAAGCAGTAAGTAAGGGACATAATCATCTATTGTTATTGCAAGGGATATTACTTATATTTTACATATGAAATTATATACCAGAGGATATTTTATTCTCTCTCTTAAGGATCTCTTTAATCCTATCTTATAAATGAAAAATTTTCATCGAAATTAGAATTTGTAATCTGTAGGAAAATACTTTAAGAAATTTTATAGAACTATTATGAATTTTTAAGTTACTTAAATTTTATAATCAACTTTTTGTTACCTTATTTATTATTAAAATATTAAAATAGTATACTTTCAATAACAACATCACGATCTAAAAGCGTAATAACCCCCTCTATGGATGACCCCAACAACAGAGAGAACAGCAAAATTAACTAAATAAATACTACAGTGTCAGCTTTGTAGACGGAACGTCCAAGAATCAGAAGAGCACATCTATTACGAATGCAACACAATCATGCCAACAAGAAATCTCCTACAAAACATCCTAAACACTCAACCGAAACAAAGAACAGATGTTTACAAAGCAATCATGATACATTCCATTCCTTACTCCACACAAGACATCCACACAAAGCTACTTGTTCTATTGGCAGAGTACAGAAATCGTATATGGACATTAAGAAACAAAGCACTATACAATTACAGAACAATCAACAAAGAAATTGTCCAACAACTTTATCAACAAAAAGTCGCAAACATTCTAACCTTAGCCCCACAAGCGCAAATCTCGTAAAAGATTTGGCTGCAGACAGCACATATTACAGAAGAAGCAAATAACTTGTTTTAAATAAAGGATACTACAACTGTAAATGTGTTTATTAATGGTATTAATAATCTTACAATTATATTATTATTATTATTAATACTATTATTATTACTGCTACTATTATTATTAATTTTCCCATTATTATATTTGAATGTGCAACATAAAATATATTGTGAAAAAAAAAAAAAAAAAAAAAAAAAACTATGGGGGGGGGGGGTGGGGGGGGGGGGGAAATTGTTTTACTAGCCTCCTAGGGCCGCATATAATAACAGATGATGGCAGAATTTAGATACATTAAATAGAAATTAGATACTGAATATATGACGTCATCCAATACAGAGGAAATGTGGTTGAGCTGTTATGTCCTCTAGAGTGCTTTGCTTATGGCTACCGTTTGCTTACTCATTTTCTTCATGTTGGACTGGTAGTGGAGTGCTTTTACATCTGTCCGCGGTTGTTTGTGTGTTTGATATTCGAAAATGAAATGCGGAAACAATGTAAAATGCTTCTGTCTGCACAGTAAACATTCTGCTGTAAAGGTCAAGGAGAGTCTGACAGAGTCTGATGAAGGAATTCAAAAGTGCTAAATAGCATCTGTTCATAATATTCATGTATCCGGGATTGAAGAATTTTGATTCAGCAGTACTGAGAAAACAGAATCGTGGACTAATTATTAAGTCATAGTGCTTCTTCGTTGAATATTTTGGATTTTCATGAAATGGTTCTTGTAAATACGTCATTACCTATAATTAACTTTACTTGTAGAGTACTCTCTGACCCAGTGACTAAAGCTTTTGTGCACTGGCGGTGACGTCATAATTTTGGTTGTTTTTAATCAGAAGTTCGTGTCTAGTAAGACCATAGTCTGCTCTTGCAAAAGACAGGTGCTGAAGACGGAGGCGGCCAGCCAGGAGGCGCACCACAGAAATCAGGCTGCCACGCAATTACGCCGTGAATTATGTCGACAACTGCTACATGTTATGGTGCTCGCCCTGCTCTGGACCATCAGGCAGGTGCAGTGCCGGGCCTTATGCCTAGTAAGGGTCTAACCACAACTACTGGAGGTCCTTCTCAGATGTCCTACGGAGCCAAGGGGGGCCTGACAATAGAACGTCTGGCCGTACCAAAGACTTAAAATGATGCACTGGAATGCAGAGGGTATCAACATGAAAAGAATAGAACTAGAAAACATCCTGACCAAAGAAAAATGTTAGTGTATGTTGCTTGCAACGAAAATATAGCCTTCAAGATCAGAGTCTACCAGTGTTACCGATCTGATCGAAAGGACAGGCGAAAGGGTGGAATACGACTCTTGTCAAAAACAACATCCCTGCTTCCCAAATTGAAGTTTACATGGAAGGGGCTGAGTATCAGGCACTTAAACTTAAGACAGACCATACAGACCTTCACCTGATCAATTACTACTGTCCAAATGACCGCCCGCAGGCACTGGACACACTACCATTAAAAGGAAAAATGATTGTGTGTGGCGATTTCAACAGCCACTCGCAGAGCTGGGGCTATGATCACATGGACCAGAGAGGAGAGAGACTGGATGACTGGCAAGATGAGAATAGATTCATCTTGATTAACAAGCCATCTGGTCCACATACTTTCTACTCGAAATCATGACACACTACAATTACACCTGACCTGGCTTTTCATTCACCAGACCTGGCGTGGAACATTAAAAGAATTGTTGGGAAACAACTTGGTGGCAGTGACCATCGGCCAGTCTTTCTTACTGCAGAAAATGAGCTTGTAAGTGAAAGCAGCACCCTCTCGAGGTGGAACTACAAGAAAGCAGACTGGGCAATGTACAAGAATCGCACCAGCATACTGGTTACAAATCTTAACACTGAGAGGGACATAAATAAAGTAGTTGAAGAGTTTGGGAAATGTATACTACAGGCAGCACGAGAAACAGTACCAAGAGGAGCCCGCAAACATTATAAACCCTACTGGAGTAGTGAACTGGAACAGTTGCATAATGATGTGGAAGTGTGTAGAAGGCAAGAAGAAGCCAACCCCTGTCAAGAGCACCAGAATAAATATCAGCACGCAAAAGCCAAATTTCAAAGGGTCCAGCTGCAGGCTAGACGGAAAACCTGGCAGGAGAAAGCAGCTGTGGAAGCTAATAAAACAGCTTAACGATGAGGGTTCAGGGATAAACTCAAACATTGCACTATATAAAGACGGAAACATCTTAACAGGAACGAAGCAGCTGGCTATTTTGCGGAATCATTCGCACAAGATAACAATATAGAAATTAGTCCAGAGAAACAACAGGAGATTCGAGAGAAATGGCAACATACAGGACAGAAGGAAATAGCACATGGGGTTATGGAGGCACCTATCACAATCAGTGAACTGGAGCTAGCAATATCAAACCTGAAAATGAGAAAGTCACCAGGAGCTGATGGTATCTCCAATGAAATGATCAGAAACCTAGGAACAGAGGTCAAAGAAAAGCTGTTACAGATCTTCAATAACACCTGGAACTTAGGCAGTGTTCCACAAGCCTGGAGAGAAGCAATCATGATACCCCTCCTAAAATCTGGGAAAGATATTTCCATTGCCTCCAGCTACAGACCAATTATCCTCACCAGCTGTCTGTGCAAAACACTGGAACGCATCATCAATCGCAGATTACAGTGGTACATTGAAAATGAAAACATCCTTGTGCCACAACAGGCTGGCTATAGGCAGTGCTACTCTACGGAAGATCAGACAACCTATCTCTCTCAAGAAGTTGAGGATGCATTCCAAGAGAAGAAGCTGGTATTTGCGGCATGGATAGATCTGAAGAAAGCCTTTGATAAAGTCTGGAAAGAAGGTCTGACGAAGAAACTGAGAAACTGTAAAGTCAATGGAAGAATGTACAAATGGGTGAAAGCATACTTGCACAACAGAAGAGCCCGAGTACAGATAGACGATCTCAAGAGCCAGAAAGTACTATTGCGTCACGGTGTTCTGCAGGATGGAGTCTTGTCCCCCACACTTTTTCTAATCTTCATCAATGATCTTGTTGCTAATCTACCCATGGAATTAAAGCGGCAATGTACGCTGATGACCTGGTTTCGTGGAGCACAGATGAACATGCGTCAGTGGCCATTATATTGCTACAGAGAGCTGTAGATACATTTGTTGCATGGGCGGATAGATAGTGTCAGCATAAACACTGACAAGTGCAGCACTACTCTATTTACTCTCTCTCCGAGACAAAAGGCAGGGATCATCCAGATAATTGGAACGCCCCTAAGAGAAGATAAAGAACCAATATACCTTGGAGTAGCAATTTATGACAAGCTGATATGGAGAAAAACATAAAAAAGCTGTAGCAAAAGCCAGAAGGAAAATAGCCATCCTGAGAGAGCTAAGTGGAACCACATGGGGAGCCAGTGGGAAAATACTTAACAAAGTTTATCAACAGAGCATACGATCACACCTGGAATAGGGGTCAACATGCACTCTTATAAAGACAATACTGGAGGGGAAGGTTGAGGGCAAGCGAGCAAGAGGTAGACAAGGATACAAGTGGGAAGATAACATCAAGAGTGTCGGAGATCCATTGTAGCCAATCTTCATCTTGTATATATCAAATGATTGATTGATTGATTGATTGATTGATTGATTGATTGAGGTCCACACAAAACTTTAAAAAAAATTAACTACATCTATACCATCATCATCATTTTCATCATCATCATCATCATCATCATCATCATCATCATCATCATCAACATTATCATCATCATCATTATCATCATCATCATCATCAGCAGCAGCAGCATTATCATCACCTTCTACTTCTGCCGTCAAGCGTCGTGAGGTGCTCTTTGATGTAGGGCCAGTGATGGTAGTTGCTGATGTTGCATTCTAACGACATGGCCAAACCATTTGATCTTCTGTCTTTCAATAAATGTGGCACAAGGTGTTGATCCCACTGTCTGTCTGATAACAGCATTTCTTACTCGGTCTCGGATAGTTAAGTTGGCAGCTCTCCTCAGGCATCTCATCTCGCAGGTGTTGATTTTGCGAAAGTGTGATTTGGATAAAGTCCAAGTTTGAGATTGGTAGCATAGGGTTGGTGTGAATATGCTGTTTATTATCTGTCGTTTTGCGGACATGGGTATATTTGGATGTTTCAGTAAGGGTGATAGTTGATATGTAAGTGCACTAGCTTTTTGACATCTGATTTCGATTTCTCTATCCAATCTGCCATCTTCTGTGATCATACTTCCAAGATATTTGAATTCTTTAACTTGTTTCAGAGTTGTGCTATTTATCTGTATACTTAGTGGACCAGGCGATCTGCTAACTTGCATTACTTCGGTTTTGGCTGTGTTTATACTCACATTGTATCTGCTGCATGTTGAACTCAGATTATTAATATGATTTTGTAGTCTGCCCTCATCGCTGTAAAACAGGCACTGATCGTCTGCAAATAGAAGTTCATTTATTTCCTGTGGATCAGTTGTTTCATCTGGAGTAAAGAGTTCTAAATTTTCTGAATCTGTTCTGTCAAGGCTTGCTTCTTTGGATATTCTGTCCACGTAGATATTAAATAGCAGAAGAGAGAGCACACATCCCTGTCTCACTCCTGTATTTACTGCTAACATATCTGATATACCGTCTTGTGTTACTAATGCACTTCGGCTCGAGTGGTACATGGCTATGATGTTTTCTAGCAATTGTCCCTGTATCCCGTAGTCTTCAAGGATGGTCCATAATCTGTATCTGTCTACTCTATCGAAAGCCTTTTCCTGATCTACAAACACAATATTCTGCTGGTTACTATGTTCGATAGTTTTTTTTCACATGTTTGTCTAAGTGTAAATAGTGCATCAGTGCAACTTTTACCTTTCCGAATCCCGAATTGTATTTTGCTTATTTGATGTTCAACTATGGGTCTAGCTCATTGTTCCAATAGTTGTGCGTACATTTTCCCGATATGGCTCAGGGGTGATATACCTCTGTATGTTTCGCACTCTCTCATATTGCCTTTCTTTTTCCATATTGGTACTATTATTGCCTGCTGCCAATCATCTGGAACTTTTCTTTCTTCCCATACTATATTTAAAAGTTGTGTTAGCCATTTAACTCCGGTTTCCCCACAGGCCCGAATAGCTTCTGTGGTTATTCCATCTGGACCCGGTGATTTGTTTTTAGGACTTTTCTGTATAACTGCTTTGACTTCTGCAGGGATGAAATTTGGTTCTTGTTTTCCATGACTTTTAGGCACACAAGTGAGGTTTTCTATGTTATTATGTGTTGGCTTAAGTAGTTCTTGAAAGTATTCTGCCCACCTTGCTAGTTTTTGTTGTGTATTAAATATTAGTATACCTCTTTTGCTGTTTATGATGGTGGTTGGGTTGTAGCATGCATCTCTGTTACTCATTGTGGTGACACGTTTATAAAATATTCTTGGGAAGTCTTTGCTAAGGGTCGCCATCTGTTCACCGTATATTCTCCAGGATTCATCTTTAGATGCTCTAATTGTTCGTTTGGCCTCTCGTCGTGCTATTCTGTAAGTAGCATAGTTTTGTTTAGACTTAGGTGTGATCCATTTTTTTAACGCTACCGGCTTTTGAATATGCTTCTTTAACTGCATTGTTCCACCAAGCTGTTCTTAATCTTTTGTCCTGTCCTACTTTCTTTGTTCCACATTTATTTCCCAGTGTGTCGAGCATGGCAGCCTTGAAAATTGTACATTCCTTATCTACGCTTGAGAATTCATCAGGGATGTTCTTATGTAGTTTTTTTCCTTCTTGATTGAATTCGCCTTTAACCGTATTTTCCTTAAGCTTCCTATAATTTATTACATGTGTTGTTAGCTTTTTGTTTCTTATTTTCCTGTATGTTGAAATCTTTTGGTTTTTATTATGACTGGATTGTGATCAGTATCAACGTCTGTATTTGGGAGTGCTCTTGAATCCAATAGTAGTCTTCTGTCTGATTTCCTAAGTAGAATAAAGTCAATTTGAGATGCTTGATCTATGTCATTCCATTTATACCAGGTTTTGGTGTGGCTACGACGATGTTGGAAAAAATTATTTGCTATTATTAGTCCCTATTCGGAGCATATGTTGAGTAGATGTTGACCAATGCTGCTACATTTAGTCTCGGTATCGCTGAATGCCCCCCCCCCCTCCCCCATGCATTCATCCCACGTTGTTCTTCGAGTGTCTATTCGTTCGTTAAAATCACTCATCATAATAAGTTCATCTGTCTCCCTGACATTATTTAACGTGTCTGCAAGTTTATCAAAATACTCGTCTTTGTCCTCATCGCTGTACGTGTCGTTACATGGGGCGTGTGTTTTGTTAAAGTTGGTGTTCTAGTTTCTTCTTTAATCTGTACTAATATTATTCTTTCCGATATAAATTTAGTGTTGATAATGGCTTTCGCTTTTTCTGGATGTAACAAAAAACCCACTCCATGTTTAGCTGTAGCTCGCTGATCGACGCCACTCCATATAAGAACGTAACCTTCATGTATTCGTTTTGTGTTCTGCCCCTTTTTCCTAGTATCTGCGAGTCTTAATATTTGAATATTTGATTTTTTCATAAACTCTGCGAGAGCTGAGTCCTTACTTCCTAGACCAGTATCATTCCAAGTCGCGAATATCTCCTTTCTGTTTCGTAATTTAGCTGTTGTTGGTCGCTTGTTGTTCGGTGTGTTTCCGTCATGAACGCTGATAGAGATTCGTATTTTTTTTTCAGTTTCCTCCCTAATTCTTGAGCAAAATTAGTCGAGCTTGAACACCTATACCAAACTTTGATAACATTAACACAGAAATGAGAAGACTGAATATTAACATGTTAGGTATATGTGAGACCAGAGGGCATTATTATAGAAAACAGAAATATCACCATAAAGACAATATTTCGCCTAATGAAAATGTATGTGTATTCTGTTCTTCTGTTCTCTTCTCTCCTGTTCTCTTCTCTCAATGAGTAATGAAATGTTGGAGGTAGCGGTATTGTGAGACTATGGTGAATATATCCTGGAAAGAAGAAACGAACACTGAGGTGTAGCTGTAGGTGTTACAAGATCACCCATCAAAACCCTAAGGCAGTGGTTCTCAACTGGTGGGGAATTCTTCCCGGCCGGGGGAGGGGGGGGGGGGAATTTTATGGTTTTGGGGTTGGGGGGTGATTAAGATTATTTCAAGATCGCGTTAATACAAGAACCGATTACTTGATATTGTTTTTCCCTCCATACTTTACGGTTCTGTGCTTCTCGCTCCTCTAAAGTTTGTTTTATAACGTAAGTAGACCCGCAAATCACGTTTTATGTAGACGTCTAGACTTGTTCTAGTATGTGTTATTAAATGTAGCTTCCATTTTTACGTATACTATGCAGGGCGCCGGGGGGGGGGGGGATTTTAGGGAGGAAATACGAACGCGGGGGAATGACATTCTGAACATAAGGGGATGGAGTGCATGGGCCAAAAAAATGAATGTTCCGAATACGTGCATACTTCAGAACCAGTGCTAAACAACAACAACAACAACAACAACAACAACAACAACAACAACAACAACAACAACAAGGTCTACTACATAATGAAATTAAGAAAAATAATGACAACAGGTTAAAAAGAGGACATTATTCAATGGGTGTGTTCTCGGACACGGAACCTGGTGCAGAATGGATACAAGTGCCAGCAGAGTGCGGTACGGCCTGTTCATTATGAATCGGTATGGACAGTTGGTGGAGACCATCAGATCAGGTAACTGTGGAGGCAGAAGTTCGGGCTTGATATTTAAAATGTTGTAGAATGATGCAGTCATCAACAAACATGGGTCTGTTTTTCGACACGTATAATAAGGGGAGTCTCCGTGTCGAAGTGCTCAAGCCGTCTGCCTTGGGCTCCGAAGGTTGTGGTTTCGATTCCGGTTCGCATCCTTCGGTTCATTAGTGTATTTTCGGAGGCTCCTGGGGGTCTTCGTTGGAATTACGGAGTTCGTGCTTTTGTGCGATGTTTTCTGCGCTGCGGAAAGAGACTGAGCCATATGGGATAATCCCCTGTGCAAGGGTGTCCAACCTGTCGACTTTTAAGCGAATTTCTCCTATAGTAATACATTTTTAAAAGTCGCTTAAAAGTCGACACGGTCGACTTCATTGCACCGGGTTTTTATCCCATATGGCTGTCTCTTTCCGCAGCGCGGAAAGCGTCGCACAAAGCACGAACTCCGTAGCTCTTATAATAATAAATCATACAATTCAACTGCGCATGCGTTTCCCTAGTTGCTTAGGGCATATTTAAAATATCATAATAACATGATTGATAGTAATGCCTTGATTAATCACTTTTTTTTGTTTCGCATATCCTTTACAGGACATCGCTGTCAACATCAGCATCTTTCAGCTGATTGTTGATTTCTTGGCAAGATTACGCTCAGTAGTTTGTCATTGCTTTCTGAGCGATCGGCTCACATACCCCGTAAGTTACCGACGCGAAGAGAACAGATACCAATTCTCGCGCAACGTCACGTTACTTACGAGATTATACGAGATTACGGAGAAAGTCGTGTAACCTCTAGACCAGAGAGACCGGCGATTGATCACTACACTTATTAATAATTATGTTCAAGCATTCTGCGGAATTAGCAGATTTTTTTTTTAAAGTTGCATATCCCTTACAGGACGTTGCAGTAAACATCAGCATTTTACTGTCGTTGTTGATGTCTTGGCAAGTTTTTACGTTTAGTAGTTTGCCATTGCTTTCTGAATGACCGGCTCCCATACCAACACGTTAAAACCAGCGCGACACTATCTGCAATTACCAGATAGCTAAATTAAATCACCTAGAAAAGCAATGAGTAAGGGACATAATCATCTAATAATATAGCAAGGGATATTACTAGAGCTGTAAATATTAAATCATATACCAGTTAAAATATTATTACAAATCTTAGAAATCTCTGATGTATACTATTGTAAATGAGAAGAATAAAAACGAAAGTCAGAAATTATAAACTAAGGAAAAATTCTATTAGAATTCTTATTTAACAATTTGAGAATCATTATATATTTACATTTTATAATCAACGTTGTAGTTCTACATTTATGTTTAAATCTATTGAGGTATACTTTCAACGTAGGATTCATTATTCTGTTCCACATGTCCACCCTCTGTGGGGAAATCATTTTTTTACTGGCCTCCTAGGGCCACACATAATAACAGATGATCACTTCTCGGCCCTTTCGCTAAGATCAAAGTGTAGTATTCTGCGCTTGATCTTGCCAGGGCCAGTCATGATCACCCGACACGCGGGGACCTAATGGGGCGTTCTGGCCCCTCTGGGAACTGTGAGCCCGACTAAAAACAAAACAATAATAACAGATGATGGCAGAAGTTAGGTAGAAATCAAAACGAGAATATGAATAGCCAAAAATGCTTTCAACAGCATGCAATCAGTATTAACATCTAGAGAGATTAACAGCGCATTAAAAATGAGAATTGTCAAATGCTACGTATATTCAACGCTACTGTATGGCGCGGAAGCCTGGACATTGAACAAGCAACTAGAAAGTCGCATAGAAGCCCTGGAGATGTGGATATACAGACGAATATGTTGTATTTCATGGAAACAAAAACAATCAAATACAGAGATCCTAGAAAAACGTGGAATGAAGAGAGAGTTGATTGAAGAAATAAAGAGGAGGCAAGTGAAATATTTCGGCCACGTTAAAAGACTTGATACTCTTATAAAAAACATACTGGAGGGCAAGGTTGAGGGCAAGCGAGCAAGAGGTAGACAACGATACAAGTGGGAAGATAACATCAAGAGATGGACGAACATCAGCCTGACAGAATGTACAGTCAGGGCGAGAGACAGACAGTGTTGGAGATCCATTGCAGCCAACCTTCATTGTGGAGACGGCACCTGATTGATTGATTGATTGATTGATTGATTGATTGATTTGTTGGTTGGTTGATTGATCGACTGAGGTCCACCAAATAATATTAAAACATTAACTACACCTATACCATCACCATCGTCATCATCATCATCATCTTCCACTTCTGCCGTCAAGCGTCGTGGGGAGGAATAAATGGCGCTCCAGCGCCCGATGGGCGGCACTGGATAGTGTCATTCCGTGTGATTGTACAATGTCTTTGATGTCGTCAGTCCATTTTCTTCTTAGACGTCCTCTTGCTCTCGTCACAGATGATCTTTGATGTAGGGCCAGTGATGGTAGTTGATGGTGCTGCATTCTAACGACATGGCCAAACCACTTGATCTTCTGTCTTTCAATAAATGTGGCACAAGATGTTGATCCCACAGTCTGTCTGATAATAGCATTTCTTACTCGGTCTCGGATAGTTAAGTTAGCAGCTCTCCTCATCCCAGGAAAGACAGACAGAATAGAACACTCCATTATTCTGACTGATAACACCCCAATCAAGTGTCGACCTTATTCCATCCCTCTAAATTATAGTACTACTATCTCTTGAGTCGAGTGGAATAATTCAGAAATCTCAGTCACAATATTCTTTCCCTATCGTCCTTGTTGCCAAAAAGGACTCAACTATTCGACTCTGCGTCGATTATCGACGTTTGAACAAAGTAACCAAAATTGATGCTGAACCAATCCCAGAATGCGAGGATTTGATCCTTGATATGTCTACATCTCGCATCTTTAGCAAACTCGACCTCACGAAAGGTTATTGGCAGGTCCCGATGCAAGAAAATTCAATTCCTTTAACAGCTTTCTCCACACCTTTAGGTCTCTATGAGCGGCGGTTTCTTCTTTTTGGCCTTCGTAATGCTCCAGCGACTTTCGTCCGTCTAACTAGGGATCTTCTCCACGGGATAACCAATACATCTACATACATTGATGACATATGTATTCATACTGTAGACTGGACATCACACCTACAGAAAATGCGACATGTCTTCGACAGGTTGCGAGTATTCGGGCTTACAGTCACGCCCATTAAAGTAGAGTTTGGCATGGAAGAGATTGACTTCCTAGGCCATACCATCTTCATGGGCCAACTCAGAACAGATGAAAGAATCGTGACCAAGATTCTCAATTTGACTATGCCAACGACGAAGAAACAGGTCCGAAGTCTACTTGGTCTTGTGAATTATTATAGTAAATTTATTCCCAATCTGGCGGAAATCACCAGTTTTTTTTTCCAACATTTTGAAAGCTTCGCCTAAATTAAATGTGCAAGATGCAGGATTAATTAGTGCTCTATCACAATTGAAATATTTATTCAGAGTTCCACCTATCCTGCGTTTGCCTAACCAAAATCTTACCTATTTCTTACGTACAGACGCAAGTGCTATCTCAATATCAGGAGTACTAGGACAGTTTTACGAAGGGAAGTTCCACCCAGTAATGTACGTAAGTCGTAAGATCAGCCCAGCTGAATCAAGATACTCAGCATCAGAATTGGAGGGCCTCAGCTTAATCTATTGTGTTAGAAAACTTCATAGGTTTTTGGCAGGAGCACAGTTTGTGATCGAAACCGACAATTCTCCGTTGTTTGCTATGCAGTCTGGCATTCCCCACAACAACAGAGTCTACAGATGGGCTTTGATACTGCAGAACTATGCATTTACCATCCAGCATTTAAAGGGGAGATTGAACTCTTTGGCAGACACTTTAAGTCGACCGTCAACCATTGAAATACCTGAGATACAGGAAGAGATCGACCAGAGATCACCAGAAACAGTGACACTGTAATTGCTAATTAGATCAGTGCCGTATGTGGTGAATAAGTTACACTGTAAGTGCGTTATCATCGCTAAGCTTGGAAAACTGTGTAAAAGTAACAGTGTCATTATGAGTGAAACGAACAGACGCATAAGTAGTATGTCTACAGCGCTAACACATATATAAGCCATATTTACATTAAAGTGTTAGCTGTGAACCTACATAAATTGGTAGGGAACTATATATTTATACACTATCCAGGAAGGAGAGCATATAAGACTTTGGCTAAATGAACTATCTTATGAAAATAGTCTACAAAGAACAATGCTCCATCTTCACACCTGAAAGGACGACATTAGTTAGTGTAATTAAATATATAAAAGTAAATGTGATATGTATATAATATTGTTTTATGAACAGTACACATAACTTCATTTTTCTATGAATAATTGAATTGCAAAATGTTCAAGTACATATATAACTTTATTTATCTTATTTGATAGTTATAAATCACCATCATTAGTTAATAACCCATTTAAGTTATCACCTATATTAGAAACGCAATGGTTAGATATTACTTTACCTTATCATCGCATAATCATAATCATTTATAAATTAATTTATTTAAAATATCATTTCTAAACTAACCCAACCATTTAGGAATTAACATCATTTCATTTACCAATAACACTTTAAGGTAACTAACCCAATTTGCTTAAAATGTAATTAATTAGTTAGATTATTTCCCTTAGGATAAATTGAGAACAGCATACCAAATTACAGTAGTTAGTATTACAGGATTGGTAACAAACCATCTTCACAAACTTGTATATTTTGTATAGGCATGACACGTGCAAACAAATCGCACAGTCATTTGACGTGAAGACTTGTATAATTCAGCCAATCATTTAGTGTAAATATGTAATGTTCATTTATTTGTTCTATGAACCATATTTTAATGACGATTGAATGTTTTAGCAAAAGAATGGTATGAAATTGGATGAAAGATGTGTAAATGAGAGGAGAGAATGTATACAATACTAAACGTTGAGAGAGAGAGAGAGAGAGAGAGAGAGAGAGAGAGAGAGAGAGAGAGAGAGAGAGAGAGAGAGAGAGGTAGCGGCAAATTTTTTGTTCACCGCTCAAAACGTCTTGCTATGACTTGTCTGTGTCATTCTGTGTAACCAATGTGTTGTCAAGTTTTATGTGTGTTACTGCTATACTTTAGTAGATTAAATAGGGAAAATACTTTGAGAATCTTGAAACGGAATTGTGGTCATAAATAAGAATAACAAACATTTGTAGCCACAATAAACCGATTTACGGCGCTCGAAGGAATAAACACATGTAGAATAGTAACGCATACACATGTTAGCAAATTAAGTACACTGTAGTTTATTAGAAAACACGCAAACAAACAGGAAAACGAACACATAAGAGTTGCATACACCATTTGTTTCAAAGAACAGTAACTCAAATCAGGGGACACAATAACTTCTTAAAAACCTTAATGTAACATTGAAAATATGTCTTCACAAGCGGAAGCGAGAAGGTGAAGAGCAGAATTAATGTATACGAGTTGGAGTTGATATTATTGGGAACATGAACATGTAATGCTCATGTGTTGTACTCATAACAGAGTCAACTTGTATTAGGTTGTCATTTTGGGCAATATGAGGACAGGTCAAAAGACATAAGTCAACGGACAGAAGTCAGAAGACAGAGGGTCATAAGACGGAAGTCAGGACATAAGTCATAAGACAACGGTTCCGGATCAAAACAATTCCCAAGAAGATCTATAGCCAACTATACTGATACGATGGGCTACTCAATTAGCCGAGTGAAGAAATAGAACAGTGTGAGTAAGGAAAGAAGAGAGTTTGTTCTATCCCCAGAAGAGAGATTTACAACTTATTGGATCTTTGACAACATTTAACAGCCAATTTTTTGTGTGACCATACAACGTGTTACAAGCATGAGTTAAAGGGTTGTAACACTACACAGAGAGGAGAGGATCCTGTCATAAATTCCAATAAGAGTTTAGAGAGTTAAGAATATAAGTAATAGAGCTAAGACAGGGTATATTAGAGGACACCAGACAGGAGAGACACTAGCGCTATAAATAGCTTCACAACGGGACACCAGACAGGAGAGACACTAGCGCTATAAATAGCTTCACAACGGGACACACTTGTGTCAACCAAGGGAGCATTCAGTGCAAGTGAGCGAGGGTTTCCCCAAGACATTGGGAAACTCGCCTCTATGAGTAACCGTGGAGTACCAGGTTACTCGAGTTAACTGGCCAGCGTGCTGGGAAACTATGCACGCAAGACTCGCCAGCGCACGGAGGATCCAACGTCCGTTTTTGAACACGCAATTAGAAGCGTGAAACAGACCACGACTGAGACGACTAGAGAGTATACGTGTTCCTTACGAATACTATAAGTTTATAGACAATAGTGATTGTTAGGCTTTAGATTTCATTCAGTGATTAATAGTATCATTATCACCTCTTCATTGCATCTATGTAACGTACCATGTTGTTGGTTGTCAATGAAGTATTCCGCTCGCAGAGCTTGTGTATCATCAGCTCTAAATAAATTGCATTCCTTTTGCAAATGACACGAGTTATTATTTCGTGTGGTGCAAAAGTAGGGGAGTCCTGAAAGACCTGTCGCAAGCAAGTTACTGACAGTCTTTAACTGTATTTTCCTAAATCCTCCTATAATTAATGACATGTGTTATTACCTTTGTGTTTCTTATTTTCCTGTATGTTGAAATCTTTTTTTATTATGATTGGGTTGTGATCAATATCAACATCTATATTTGGGAGTACTCGTGAATCCAATAGTAGTTCTCTGTCTGATTTCCTAAGTAAGCTAAAGTTAATTTGAGATGCTTGATCTATGTCATTCCATTTATACCAGGTTTTGGTGTGGCTACGACGATGTTGGAAAACAATATTTGCTATTATTAGTCCGTATTCGGAGCATTTGTTAAGTAAAAAAATAATGTCGCTTAAAAGTCGACAGGGTGGACTTCATTGCACCAGGTTTTATCCCACATGGCTCGGTCTCTTTCCGCAGCGCGGACAGCGTCGCACAAAGCACGAACTCCTTAGCTCTAGCGACGACCCACAGGAGTCTTCGAAAAATGTCTCTCGTCAACCGCAGGACGCAGCCCGGAATCGAACCCACAACCTTCGGAGCCCGAGTCAAACGGCTTGACCATTTCGCCACGCAGACTCACGTTGACCATTGCTATTACATTCAGTCTCTGTGTCGCTGAATGCCCCCCCCCCCCCATGCATTCATCCCACGATGTTCTTGGTGTGCCTATTCGTCCGTTAAAATCACCCATCACGATAAGTACATCTGTCTCCCTGACATTATTTAACGTGTCTGCAAGTTTATCAAAATACTCGTCTTTGTCTTCATCGCTGATCGTGTCGTGACAAGGGCATCCAGATTCATTCCTAGCCGTGGACGTCGTTCCGTGCCGACACACCACGTAGAGAAGATGGCTGAGGCTTAACATAATGCCGCCATTTTATTAAGTGTATAGTAGTGTCGTATATATTATGTTGTGGAATATATGATTGTGACAATGTCTACTCTAGAGTGTTGATTATAGATGAAAACCTACACTTGTGTCCGAGTTACGTCTATGTCGGTGGGTCGTGTTGTGTTCGATGGTGAGTTGATGTAGTCTAAAAGGAATGGCAGAGTTCACCTTCAACAAGGTAGAGTGTGGGAGAGTTATCACCAAAGTGCAGATGAATGTTAAAGTAATAGAGCCCGTCTCTCGGGCTAGATGACGAAGCCGAGAGAGAATCAACCACGGTGGCGAATGGGACAGGAGGCGAGAAGTTAGAACTAATATCCCTAGGCATCTGTTAATTCGCCTAAGCTCACCATTCTTTCCCTGGCAATAGTATACTTGTCACAAAGTGAATGTTGACTAAGTGACAGATAGAGTGGCTATGGTTGTGTCTAGGGTATGTCCTTGTAACAATATGAGGTTGAACAACAGATTAACCAAGATGCATCACACCCAAACACCAGTCAGTGAACAAGCGTTAATTTGCGCACATAATATTCCTTTAATGATTAATTCACACAGACACATGTAGCATATAAATCCAGGAACCATAATTCTCTAAGAATATATCTCCATCCCAATGGAACACGTCGAATAGCACTGCCTCTCAAGGCTACTAAAATATCGTTCCACACGACAGGTATACTAGCCTCTCTCTAGGCCCGACTCAAAGTAACCCACTATGGGTCTCGAATTCCACTCACTATCCCTGGAACCCACAGTGCGGAGTTATCTTCAGAACTCCGTCACAATTCTTCACTTTCTCAGACCACGACCTTCTCCTGGTCCGGTCTAGACTCAACTCCCTCTCAGCTCGGAGTTCAAACATTAACTGTCCCCCGTCAGTCTTTGTCACTCTCTTCTCAACAATTCCATCCCCCACAATGCCTCACACACAACACACAACCTCACTGCTCCAACTGTCTGCCCCTTCTTGCAGCCCCTCTCCCTTACCGTTTATCTCCTTATATTCTCTTTCCGGTGAATGCCCTTTCACCTCTTGAACTGTTTATATTGTACGGCCACTCACCTTAATGCCACTGAACACAGGCATGTGACACTACCCCACCCTCAAAAGAAAACATCGTTTTCAAATGTTGGGCGACTAATACTTATCAAATATGTGACCCAGACACATTGCCTGGGTAGTCGTAAGTATAAATCCAACTTACTCTAGCTACCACATTACATAATACATCAAATACTCATAGTAAACTCCCATAATCCCCACACATAAATACAACCATCTATCTTGTGTATCAATGCATGAACTAATACATCACATAATAATAATAATAATAATAATAATAATAATAATAATAATAATAATAATAATACATCATAGAAAAGCATTATACTTATGTACCCACAGGTCTCTTACTACTTCACGACCACACAATACTATTTGTGTACCGACCCTATATCAGGTGGTTCTGTTCTTGCATTAACCCAC
The DNA here is from genome assembly GCA_014155875.1 of Cepaea nemoralis. NCBI lineage: Eukaryota > Metazoa > Mollusca > Gastropoda > Stylommatophora > Helicidae > Cepaea > Cepaea nemoralis. The sequence continues at coordinate 26,913 of JACEFZ010000467.1, forward strand.
CTCTGATTCCTGTCGATGCTGTGTCTACCTTTCATGTACCCATCACTCATGGTACCTCTACAATTACAACATCTGTTTGTTATCCCTAGCCCTGGGTCAGTAATGTCGCGACAACTCTTTTGACCTGACTCAACTTTCCTATCTGTATATTGCACCGTTACACTTGAGTCTCTGTTTAGTCTGAACTCTTTATTCAATCTTGGCCCATATATCTGGCACCTTTCTTTCTGCTGCATACGCCTTATGCCTATGTGCCCTGCACATGCACTATCCTGAGCTGTTCTAGTATATCGGTCTCTATGTGTTAACGGTAATACTACTTGCCCACATGCAGTTCCGCCATCTGAAAAGTGGCGAGTGAGAACATTGTTCTTCCTCTCGAAGCACCATCTACCTTTCTTTGACTGCCTATGTTCTACTCTCCTACACCCATGTGAACATTTGTTCAGAGTAGTATCTTGTCTCTGGGAGCCACTAGCACTATATTTGGGATCCATTCTCATCTGCTCAGCTGTACTATCCTTGTTCTGAGTTCCTGTGTCTACTTCAAGTGCCTCTTCTACCTCAGCTATACTCTCTAATTTAGGTTCTATTGTGGTAACTATCTCATTACTGCTTACACTATATTTTTGGTCCCAATAAACTACTTCCTCTTCTGTACACTCTTTAACTCCTATAACATATCCTATGATGAGATCTGCCACTGGTGAGTCTAAAACACATGCTGTCACTCTTCCTGTTATGTATGGTGTTTTTACTGTTATCACGGCTATTGGGTAGAATTCTACTGTCCCATTAAATGTTATGGATCTAATCTTTTCCCCTGTATAATCCGAGGGTTGCACTAAACTCTTTCTCACCCCGATGGACGTACATCCGGAATCCCTAATTGTTAACGCTGGCCTATCATTAACAAACCCATGATGCATCTTCAGACTTCCTCCTTCATGCACTGCTGATCCTGCTTTAACTGTGTGACCACATATTAAGACTGGCTGACTGTCTTTTTCAAAAAGAGGTTTGCACCCACTACAATCTTCATTGTTCAGCGTCTCAATTACTTCTGCTGCATTTGAGTGCTCTGTTTCTCTCATCCTACATTGATGACTGACATGCCCGTTCCTTCCACATTTGAAACAAGTGATCTCCCTTTTACTGTTGTTCGTTGGTCCATCTGATGGTTGTGCATCACAATCTGCCATTTTGTGTCTCCAGCTCCCACAATTCCAACATCCGGCATAATTTGGACGTCTCTGGAAGTTCCCTCTTCTATATGGGTACCGTCCTACTCTACCAACATTGTTTCCTCGGAAACCATTATCTTGAAGTTCTTGTTGCTCACCTTTCTGTGCTGAATCCACACTTTTCGCCCTTGGTCTAATGACTGGATTCTGGTCCTGTTTAGTGTACGCTGCACAGACTATTTCCTCACTCATTAGTTTCCCCATTGAACTGTTAGGATGTGCAGTCATATAGTTTTGCCCTAACTGAGACATTGTGTCTATGTCCTTTGGCTTACGTTCCTCGAAGAAAGCCACTAAATTAGAATTGCATGCAGATACTACCTTGTCTCTTAACATTAGATCTACTAATTTATTAAAATCTTTCCCTACTTCTGCAAGCTCCATCCATTTGTTAAATGTATTCTTTACAGTGTTAACAAAATCTGTGAAATCTTGATTTGTCTCTGGCACTAACTGTCTAAACTTTGTCCTATATCCATGCTCAGTGAGTTGGAACTTAGTCAGCAAACGTTGACGTAAGATAGTGTAGTTGTTCCTTTCTTCTACAGGTAAATTAAACATTGTTTCTAGGGCCTTACCCGTTAAATACTCGCCCAGTCTAATTGCGTACTCGCTTTCTGGGATGCCTAATACCTTCACTGATGCTTCGAATCTCGAAAGATAGGCCTCAAGGCAATCCCGGTCCGTAAAATATGGCAGTTTTAATCTCTGTGACGACTGCGACGGTTTTCTACTTTCCTCACTTTGACCCTTCGATGCAAATTCTAACTTTTTAATAGCAATTTCCGCTTCCATCTTAATCTTCTCTTTCTCAATTTCCATTCTCATGTGTGTCTCTCTCTCTTCCTGTAGACGCTTGGCTTCCATTTCAGCCTGTCTTTGTTCTCTTTCGGCTTGCCTCTGGTCTCTTTCAATCTGTTGTTGCTCTTTTGCTTCGGCATACTCTTGTAACTCTTTACCCTTCAGGCCTATTCGTTCACCTGCTTCAATATATTCCATTAAAGTAGGCATCTTGTACTTGTGGACACGTTGCTGTCTGTCAGCCAACTATAAATGTGACGATTCTGCTGTTAGTCTTTGTGTCACTTCCCTAAGTACACCCACACTCCCTGTGTACGTACATCCGTAGTGCTACAATATCACTCTGTACTCACCCAGTCACTCTATAAGTACTAGGTAGTGAGGTGGGAAGTATCACCTATACTCCCTCGTATATATATCTATGACCAAAAGTTCATGAAGTCCCTGGAAATATTGTTAAACATACATATAAAAACATATACACACAAATGGATGATAACACTAAGTGATGACTATCCACGCTAGACTTCACAAGCTGAGTACACGGAGACGATGATGACACAGAAATAACCCACAGTAACAACCACAAGCTTGTGTAGAGACACCCACAGTGCGCGTAAAATAAAAATATAAATTGACCAAGACCACTAGACAGCAGAAGTGACGAAAGATCACAATAAAAACATATATCCGAACACAACAAATATTATATGTAAATATAACGAAAAGAAAGAGAGAAAGAAAAAGAATATATACTGAAAATATACACAGATCTGACGTCAGACAACTCGGCTCTAGATATTGGTTAAGACTATTTCAATGCCCCTGCATGATACGTCAACTCATTAACGTTTTTCTTACAAAAATATCGTAAGCACCAGAAAGACAAATAAATTATTGTGCTGTATCCCGACTCTCGAGAAACACCCCAACAATTCCCTACTCTTGACAAACACTGGACCACATACAAATAATTGCGTGACACCCGACAACAATAAATATGACGATGGGAGCAAAACAATAAAAAATAATAATGTGTAGCTGGTTGGCCGACAAATATGGGCCTATTAATCCGTCGCCAACAGTTCTTATTTTGCTGTTAATAGTTTTTCACAATATGCTGGAAATGTCTGTATTAAAATCTCCGAAATGTTTACGACGCTAGATTTCAAAGCGACTTGTTGTTTTGTAGAGTGGTTCGTGAATTCACGTGGTGATCACCAGTTCCAACTGTCGAGAAAAGTTGACGATGATAGTGATATCCAAAACTGTTCTGTCTCGACACAGTCCGTAACGTTATTGTACTTTCTCTCTACGTGGTGGTACCACTGTAATAATCCAAAGTGTTCTCTCGATATGTTGTTACTTTCGTTGCGGAGATGGCGCTTCGCTGTATCATTAATGTTATGGATTTTCGTTACCCGACAAGATTCACCAAAAAGAAAAGGAGAATGGCAGGCAATGTTCAGCGCTTTAAATTTGGGTATATAAATCCTTATCGGCAAAGAAGTACAACCATGGTTGCGATGACGATAAGTTAAAACTGTTTGCTCATAACAGAATAATGATGACAAAGGCTTGAACAAAGACGAAACAATCAAGTCTGGCTTTCTTTCAAAACAACCTTGTTTATCCCGATCTCCTGTGGAAATTCCCAGTAACTTTCCACTGTCAAACAGCCTTGCCGTCCAAGGTCAACCTAATTTCTCTTTATCACTCTCAGTGAAAAATTCCTCCGTAAAACACAGTTTTCACACAAACACTTGACAGCCCCACCCGGCTGCGGTAGGGGTACTGTTACTATCCCCTTCAGTCAACTGTCCGTCAAATCAGCGACTGCCAATTTTTCTCTGTTTTCCAAACATGTACTTCCCCAGTACCTGGACGCTGGTGTACCCACCCGTCCTATTTACTGCGTCGAATAATCTTGACCAGTCAACTTGCAACAACACAGTGCGATTGCCTCCAGCACACACACACACCTGTCACTATCTTTGATTTTCTTCAATCCTTGGTTCAATCCTGTCAAACACACACACTTTATGACTGACCGCACTTGTTACAAACACTGTTTTGTCCACTCGAATTTACCTGTGCTGTCCTTGACCAAACACCCCTGCTACTCCAATCGACTCTCCCGGTCGATTTGTCCTGCGTTAATTCTTGGCGTCCCCGCCTCGTCTGTTTATGCGTGCTGACCGCCGTTAATTTACCTGTAGTGGACTTGACGTGAACTGACTGCTCGCCTGTGACCTCCGCCGCGCATTTCCCCGCGCGCTGACAGTTTTTTCTTGGATGTGGCGTCTTATACACACCAAAGAGTTGCTGTTAATTTCTTGACGCAGTACTGTCTAAATTGATGGAACTAAGTCACAGATAATAACTCCTGTCTTTCAGCTAAGAGCCCAAAGATATCTCAATATTGCACGGTGTTCCTTGACCGAATGCAGCTGTGGTTTGTAATCCTGTCTTCGCCTACTGGCCATTACTGGATTGAACTTGGAAAACCATGTTGTTGCGCTTAATGAACTGATTCGTACTGATGTAAAATACCGAAGTCCAAGATCGGACAGCCCTCAAAAATCTTCTCAGTCACAAAGTGAATGTTGACTAAGTGACAGATAGAGTGGCTATGGTTGTGTCTAGGGTATGTCCTTGTAACAATATGAGGTTGAACAACAGATTAACCAAGATGCATCACACCCAAACACCAGTCAGTGAACAAGCGTTAATTTGCGCACATAATATTCCTTTAATGATGAATTAACACAGACACATGTCTATATCTATAAAACAAAGTGTATGTATATATATATGTATGTAAATATATATGTATGTCCTTTATTTGTTCGCGAACGGCCCATCCGATTGAGATGAAATTTTCTACACGCCTTCCTTTCATTCCAGAGCTGTCAACTGTCATAGTTTTTTTTTCTTCTTCCTCCTCCTCCCTCCTCCCCCTCCAAAAATACGTACGTAAATATATGATGATGATGATGAAAGAATCCCCGAACCAAAACGCTAGGGAAAGGGAAGAAAATGACGTGACTACACAGAATCGTCACACGGCAATCATCATCATCAAGTGCCGTGCCGGCTGGCGTAGGCGTTCATGGCTCTCCGTAGATCTCAGTCTTTGGTTTTTTGGATCAACTCTGCTGCTGATATTCCTCCATGCCACGGCAATATCAATAACAATTCATCTTTTTATGTGTAAGGAAGTTATCTACAGTCGTGTAGAAGGGAAGAACTAGACGAGTATGAATTCGGAATGGCGAACTCTCTCCTCCTCTCTTCTCCTCCCTCCACCCTTCTCCTCTTCCTCCTCCCTCTCATCCCTCTCCCTCCTCCCTCCTCCTTCTCCCTCTTCCTTCTCCCTCTTCCTCTCCCCTCCTCCTCCATCCTGCCTCCCTCCTACTCCCTCCGCCTCCTCCCCCTCCTCCCTCATCTTCCCTCCTCCTCCCTCTCCCTCCTCATCCCTCCTCCTCCTCCTGCCTCCCTCCTCCTCCTCCTGCCTCCTTCTCCCTCATCATCCTCCCTCCTCCTTCTCCCTTCTTCTCCCTCTTCCCTCTTCCTCCTCCTACCTCCTCCCTCCTCCTCCCTCTACCTCCTCCTCCTCCCTCCACCCTCCTCCTCCCTTCTCCTCCTCTTCCTCCTCCCTTTCCTTCCTCCTCCTCCTCCCTCTACCTCCTCCTCCCCCTACATCTTTCCTCCTCCCTCCTCCTCCTCTTCCACCTCCCTTTCCTTCCTCCCCTCCTCATTCTCCCTCCTTCCTCTCCCTCCTTCCTCCTCCTCCTTCCTTCTTCTCACTCTGCCTCCTCCCTCCTCCTCTCCCCTCCTCCCTCCTCCTCCCTCCTTCTCCTTCCTCCTCCTCCCTCTTCCTCCTTCACCATCCTCCTCCCTCTTCCTCCTCCTTCTTCCTCCTCCTTCCTTCTCCTCCCTCCTCCTCCCTCTTCCTCCTCCTCCCTCTTCCTCCTCCTTCCTCTTCCTCCTCCTTCCTCCTCCTCCCTCTTCCTCCTCCTCCCTCTTCCTCCTCCATCCTCCTCCCTCTTCCTCCTCCTTCTTCCTCCTCCTTCCTTCTCCTCCCTCCTCCCTCTTCCTCCTCCTCCTACCTCCTCCCTCCTCCTCCTCTCTCCTCCTCCCTCCTCCCTTTTCCTCCCTCCTCCTCCTCCCTCTATCTCCTCCCTCCTCCTCTCCACTCTTCCTCCTACCCTCTTCCTCTTCCCCTCCCCCTCCTCCCTATTCCTCCTCCTCCCTTCACATTCCTCCTCCTCCCTCTTCCTCCTCCTCCCTCCTCCTCCTCATCCCTCCTTCTCCCTCCTCCTCCTTCTTCCTCCCTCCTCCTCCCTCCTCCCCCTCCTCCTTCCTCCTCCTCCCTCTCCTCCTCCTCACTCCTCCTCCCTCTCCTCCTCCTCACTCCTCCTCCTCCCTCCTCCTCCTCCCTCTACCTCCTCCCTCCTCCTCCCTTCACATTCCTCCTCCTCCCTCTTCCTCCTCCTCCCTCCTCCTCCTCATCCCTCCTTCTCCCTCCTCCTCCTTCTTCCTCCCTCCTCCTCCCTCCTCCCCTCCTCCTTCCTCCTCCTCCCTCTCCTCCTCCTCACTCCTCCTCCTCCCTCCTCCTCCTCCCTCTACCTCCTCCCTCCTCCTCCCTTCACATTCCTCCTCCTCCCTCTTCCTCCTCCTCCCTCCTCCTCATCCCTCCTCCTCCCTCCTCCTCCTCTCTCCTCCTCCATCCTCCTCCTCCCTCCTCCTCATCACTCCTCCTCCCCCTCCTCCTTCTTCCTCCCTCCTCCTCACTCCTCCCCCTCCTCCTTCCTCCTCCTCCCTCTCCGCCTCCTCCCTCCTCCTCCTCCCTCCTCCTCTCTCTACCTCCTCCTCCTCCCTCCTCCTCCCTCTAACCTCCTCCCCCCTCCTCCCTTCACATTCCTCCTCCTCCCTCTTCCTCCTCCTCCCTCCTCCTCCTCTCTCCGCCTCCCTCCTCCTCCTCCTCCCTCTACCTCCTCCCTCCTCCTCCCTTCACATTCCTCCTCCTCCCTCCTCCTCCCCTCCTCCTCTTCCCTCCTCCTCCTCCCCCTCCTTCTCCTCCTTCTCCCTCCTCCTTCTCCCTCTTCCTCCTCCCTCTTCCTTCTCCCTCCGCCTCCTCCCTCCTCCTACTCTCTCCTCCTCCTCCCTCCTCCTCCCTCTCCCTCCTCCTCCCTCTCCTCCTCCTGCTCCCTTCTCCTCCTGCGTTCTCCTCCTCCCTCCTTCTCCCTCCTCCTCCCTCTTCCTCCTCCCTCCTCCTCGCCTCCTCCACCACCCTACTCCTCCCTCCTCCTCCTAATCCCTCCTCCTCCCTCCTATTCCTCCCTACTCCTCCTGTCTCCTCCCCCCTCCTCCCCCCTCCTCCCTCCTCCACCTCCCTCTTCCTCCTCCCTCCTACATTTACCCAAGACAGACAGACAGTCAGACAGATAGTGGGGAACGGGATCTTATATGACTACTTATATAATTTAAATGAGATGCTCTCGACCATGGGCTGGGCCGGGTCAGACAGACAGACAGATAGATAGATAGATAGATAGACAGACAGACAGACAGACAGACAGACAGACAGACAGACAGACAGACAGTCGGGAACGGGAACTTATATGACTACTTATATGAATTAAATGAGATGCTCCCCACCAGGAGTTGGGCGATGCCGGGCCGGGTCAGACAGACAGACAGATAGATAGTCGGAACGGGAACTTATATGACTACTTATATGAATTAAATGAGATGCTCCCCACCAGAGTCTGGGCGAAGCCGGGCCGGGTCAGCTAGTAGCATATAAATCCAGGAACCATAATTCTCTAAGAATATATCTCCATCCCAATGGAACACGTCGAATAACACTGCCTCTCAAGGCTACTAAAATATCGTTCCACACGACAGGTATACTAGCCTCTCTCTAGGCCCGACTCAAAGTAACCCACTATGGGTCTCGAATTCCACTCACTATCCCTGGAACCCACAGTGCGGAGTTATCTTCAGAACTCCGTCACAATTCTTCACTTTCTCAGACCACGACCTTCTCCTGGTCCGGTCTAGACTCAACTCCCTCTCAGCTCGGAGTTCAAACATTAACTGTCCCCCGTCAGTCTTTGTCACTCTCTTCTCAACAATTCCATCCCCCACAATGCCTCACACACAACACACAACCTCACTGCTCCAACTGTCTGCCCCTTTTTGCAGCCCCTCTCCCTTACCGTTTATCTCCTTATATTCTCTTTCCGGTGAATGCCCTTTCACCTCTTGAACTGTTTATATTGTACGGCCACTCACCTTAATGCCACTGAACACAGGCATGTGACAATACTTTTAATGACATGTCCTCCGGACAGATGACAATTTCCCCTGTGTGGGGAAAAACATTTCTTACTGGCCTCCTAGGGTCACACAAAATTTAAATAAATTTAACCACACCTAACCACACCCATACCAAACTTCGGTTACATTAACACAGGAATTAGAAGACTGAATATTAACATATTAGGTGTATGTGAGACCAGAGGGCTTTATTATAGAAAACAGAAATATCACCATAAAGACAATATTTCGTCTAATGAACATGTATGTGTGTTCTGTTCTTCTGTTCTCTTCTCTCCTGTTCTCTTCTCTCAATGAGTAATGAAATGTTGGAGATAGCGGAATTGGGAGAGTATGGTGAACATATCGTGGAAAGAAGAAACGAACACTGAGGGTTAGCTGTAGGTGTTACTAGATCACACATCAAACCCCTAAGGCAGTGGTTCTCAACTGGTGGGGAATTCTTCCCGGGAGAGGGGGGGGGGGGGATTTTATGGTTGGGGGGGGGGGGGGGAATTACGATTATTTCAAGATCATGTTAATACAAGAGCCGACTATCTGATATTAATTTTTCCTCCATGCGTACGGTTCTGTACTTCTCGCTGTTCTGAAAAGCGTTTTATAACGTAAGTAGACATGTTAATCACGTTTTATGTAGACGTCTAGCCTTGATCTAGTATACGTTATTAAATTTAGCTTCCATTTTTACGTATACTATGTAGGGGTGCGGGGGGTGGGGGGGGGTATTTATAGGGAGGAAATACGAAAGTGGGTGAATGACATTCTGAACATAAGGTGAAGTGGTACATGGCCCAAAAAAGGAATGTTCCGAATACGTGCTTACTTCAGAACCAGTGCTAAAACAAAACACACAACAACAACAACAACAACAACAACAACAACAACAACAACAACAACAACAACAACAACAACAACGACAACAAGGCAACAATTACATAATGAAATTAAGAAAATTAATGACAACAGGTTAAAAAGAGGACATTATTTAACGGGTTTGTTCTCTTAAGGACACGGAGTCTGGTGAAGAATGGATACAAGTGTTAGCTGAATGCGGTACGGCCTGTTCATTATGAATCTATATTGACAGTTGGTGGAGACCATAAGATCAGGTAACTGTGGATTCAGAAGTTCGCTCTTCTTCTTTTTCTTCTGCGTTCATCCGGAGTGTTTTTTTTCGGATGTGATTGCGTTGTGTCTAAGTTAGGCACCCTTGGGCTGAAACCCTTAGGCCGACACATCCGACTTCAGCTTGCATTTTTGACCAGGTTGCATTCCTGGGAGACTCTCTCTTTTGTGGTGCCGTCCACATCCCAGCTGGTCAAGTTAGAACGGTCGAAAGCTTCACGATCAGCCCTCAGTGAAAGGCAGGGACAATCCATGGGCATTATCCGCCATCCAAGGGAGGCTTCCATAGTTGCAGAGCCGACACATAGCGCTCTGGTGATAAGCTCACCGAGGGAATCGCCACGTCCTGCTCATGGCTGCTTTAAATTCCTCACTTCAATGTATTGGGCCTTTCGTTCGTTACGGGTCACTCGCCGCACAAACCAGGGACGGTCGGACTGCAGACGGTGTCCACTCAGCGAGTTTTCGATTCGGACATGTGCTTGTCGCTGTGCCCAGAAAACGAAATAGTCAGAGCTGTTCCGGACACAACGGACATTCGGAAAACTAACTAATCAGAGCTGTTCCGGGCACAACGGACATTCGGAAAACTAACTAATCAGAGCTGTTCCGAACACGAAGAGCATTCGGAAAACTAGCTAGTCAGAGCTGTTCCATGGGACGATCGACATTTCACTCGGACGTAATTGCGTAGTGCCAATATTTATGTTGTCACCCGTAGGCCGGCACATACGACTTCGGCGGGCATATTTTAATGAGATTAGCCTTCCTCGGAAGTTCGGGCTTGATATTTAGAATGTTGCTGAAGGTGATGTAGTCATCAACAAAAATGGGTCTGTTGTTCGACACGTGGGAAGCTCATGGGATTTTAGGACTACGAAGGAAAACTACGATGTCTTCGTTTTGAAAACAAGTTGTCTTACTATGGACATCATGGCAGTAACTAAAGCGACAGTCAGGCTGGAGACACCGACATTCACCCAGGCATACTTTCTCAGTGACTCAGAGAACATGCTCATGAAGATCGACATGGGTTGTGCTCGAAAATAGTGCATGGAGTCTCTTAGGAG
>JACEFZ010000467.1:42500-69090 GCA_014155875.1 Cepaea nemoralis
CGGAAGCAGAATATCAGTTAACCAAAATAAATTTGGTTGACTGGAGAAACAAAAAAAAAAACTGAAGCCTTTTGGGGTGAATTAAGACAATTTAAAGATGCCTCAGGTAACAGTCCATTCAGGGAGCCCTTTGAATGTGCGATGTCTGCCATGATACACCCCATTCAAATGTTGATGTGGAAAGAGTTTTCAATACTATGAATTATATAAAACGTAAACTAAGAAACAGGATGAAACTTGACCTCTTAAATGCTATCTTGACAATAAGATTTGGCCTGATGAGAGCAGGAAAATGCTGTTCAACTTATCAGCTCCCTGATCGTGTATTAAAAGAAATTGGAACAGCTAAAGCATACCAGTGTCATTTTGAATCTGAAGCTTCAACTTCATCATCCAAGCTAAGTGCATCTTGTGAGACAGACATCAGTGAAGATGAGGACATGATTCTATAGGGTAAGTCACATCAAGTTTTTTTTTCTTTTTAATGTTGCATATCCCTTACAGGACGTTGCAGTCAACATAAACATTTTTCAGCTGCTGTTGATGTACTAGGTAACTAGGCAAGATTACGCTCAGTAGTTTGCTATTGCTTTCTGAGCGACCAGCTCACATACCCCCCGTTAGTTACCAGCGCGGTTCCAACCGATGCGGGTTCGGGCGCAGCTGCGTTACTCACGAGAATATACGGGGTTACGGCGAAAGCCGTAAACTCCTTCGCCAGGGAGACGGCAGTCACATCAATACATATGTAGTTTCTTACTTTCTCAATCTGAATATTTTTCCTAGATACTTTCCAACGAAATCTAGATATTTATGGATGTTGTTTGGGCCGTTTCTATATATTTTTGGTCCCAGAAAAGAGGCAACCCTGGTCGCTTGTTGTTCGGTGTGTTTCCGGCGTGAACGCTGATAGAGTTGCGTATTTCTTTCAGTTTCCTCCATAATTCTTGAGCAAAAGTACTTGAACTTGAGCACCTATACCAAACGCTGATAACATTAACACAGAAATGAGAAGACTGAATATTAACATGTTAGGTATACGTGAGACCAGAGCGCATTATTATAGAAAACAGAAATATCACCATACAGACAATATTTGGCCTAATGAAAATGTTTGTGTATTCTGTTCTTCTGTTCTCTTCTGAGTCTTCTATTCTCTCGCTGAGTAATGAAATGTTGAAGGTAGCGGAATTGTGAGAGTATGGTGAACATATCGTGGAAAGAAGAAACGAACACACGAACACTGGGGTGTATCTGTAGGCTGTAGGTGTTACAAGACCACCCATCAAATCCCTAAGCCTCTAAGTTCTCAACTGGTGGGGGATGCCTCCCGGGGGCGGGGGGGGGCGTATTTTATGGTTTCCATGGAAAAGGGGGGGGGGGGGAGATTTAAAATTATTCCAATATGGTGCTAATACAAGAAACGATTACTTGATATTGTTTTTCCCTCCATACTCTACGGTTCTGTACTTCTCGCCCTTCTGAAATTCGTTTTATAACGTAAGTAGACATCTAGACTTGTTCTAGTATGTGTTATTAAATTCAGCGTCCATTTTTACATATACTGTGTAATGTTCGACTATTAAGGTCGGAGGGATCATCGCAAACTATAAGGATGAAAATTGCAAGCATTAATGTGATATGTTTATGGCGGGAAATAACCGTTTCCTTGTCATACTCCAGTAATGACTATTTAATATTCTTATGGAATATTCACAGCGATTTCAATGCCAATGAAGGCATGTTTGCATTCATCATCCATTGTAGTATATATGTGTACAAGGGACTTTTTTCGTGGGTGGGGGGGGGGGGGAGGAAAAGGGGGTGCGGGGGTGGCATTCACTGAACATATAGTGAAGGGGTGCATGGGCCAAAACTGTTGAAAGCCACTGCTGTAAGACAACAGTGTCTAGCTGCTTGTGTATTGTCGTTGGGTTGTCTCAGTGTTTCATATCCTGTAAGACAACAGTGTCTATTTGTTGGTATATTATCCTTGGGTTGTCTTAGTGTGTCATATCCTGTAAGACAACAGTGTCTATTTGTTCGTATATTATCTTTGGGTTGTCTTAGTGTGTCATATCCTGTAAGACAACAGTGTCTATTTGTTCGTATATTATCTTTGGGTTGTCTTAGTGTGTCATATCCTGTAAGACAACAGTGTCTATTTGTTCGTATATTATCCTTGGGTTGCCTTAGTGTGTCATATCCTGTAAGACAACAGTGTCTATTTGTTGGTATATTATCCTTGGGTTGTCTTAGTGTGTCATATCCTGTAAGACAACAGTGTCTATTTGTTGGTATATTATCCTTGGGTTGTCTTAGTGTGTCATATCCTATAAGACAACAGTGTCTATTTGTTGGTATATTATCCTTGGGTTGTCTTAGTGTGTCATATCCTGTAAGACAACAGTGTCTATTTGTTGGTATATTATCCTTGGGTTTTCTTAGTGTGTCATATCCTGTAAGACAACAGTGTCTATTTGTTGGTATATTATCCTTGGGTTGTCTTAGTGTGTCATATCCCGTAATACAACAGTGTCTATATGTTGGTATATTATCTTTGGGTTGTCTTAGTGTGTCATATCCTGCAATTACCAGATAGCTAAATTAAAATCACCTAGAAAAGCAATAACTAGGAGACATAATCATCTAATAATATTGCAAGGGATATTACTAGAACTGTAAATATTAAATCATATACCAGCTATAATATTATTCCCATTCTTAAAAATCTCTCATTTATTCTATTGTAAATGAAAGAGTAAAGATCGAAGTCATAAATTACAAACTAAAGAAAAAGTCTTTTAGAATTCTTATAAAACAATTTTAGAATCTTTACATATTTACATTTTATAATCAACGCTGTAGTTCTACATTTATGTTTAAATAATTAATGGTATACTCTCAATGTAGGGCAGTCAGACACACGTGTACCCCTCTGTGGGGAAATCATTTTTTTACTGGCCTCCCAGGGCCACACATAATAACAGATAATCGCTACTCGGCCCTTTCGCTAAGATCAAAGTGTAGTATTCTGCGCTTGATCTTGCCAGGGCCAGGCATGATCACCCGACACGCGGGGACCTAATGGGGCGTTCTGGCCCCTCTGGGAACCGTGAGACCTACTAAAAAATCAATAATAATAACAGATGTTGGCAGAAGTTAGGTAGAAATCAAAACGAGAATAGGAATAGCCAAATATGCTTTCAACAGCATGCAATCAGTATTAACATCTAGAGAGTTTTTTTTTTTTTTTTTTGCGTATCCCTTACGGTACGTTGCAGTCAACACCAGCATTTTCAGCTGCTGTTGATGTACTAGGCAAGTGTTACGTTCAGTAGTTTGCCATTGCTTTCTGAACGACCAGCCCCTATACATTTTTCGAAAAAACCAGCACCGCTGTGTTTCGAACCCGGGTATACGGGCTCACAAACCGCGTTCGCAAGCGAGAGAGATTAACAGGCCATTAAAAATGAGAATTGTCAAATGCTACGTATATTCAACGCTATTTTTATTTGTACAAAATTCATTTGACAATGTTTTTTCTTATGCACTGTTGATGAAAGAAATATGAGTGATTGGAAGGGCCGAATGTAAGACGGGCCTGCGTGCCCAATTTTTTACCGTTTGAAAATAAAGTCTGTTCGTTCGTTCGTTCGTTCTTTCTTTCTCTCTCCTTCTCTCTCTCTCTCTCTCTCTCTCTCTCTCTCTCTCTCTCTCTCTCTCTCTCTCTCTCTCTCTCTCTCTCTCTCTCTCTCTCTCCTTCTCTCTATCTCGCGCACGCGCTCAAATCATATCAAATCAACTTTATTTTCAAATCAACTCAAGCAACGCGATGCTTGCTGCGTGGTCTAACTTTGGGAAATGTGTAGATACATACAAAAGTAGCACTTTCAGGAAACAACAGTGATTCAGCAATAATGTTGACACATAAGTGCGAATGAGAATGTCTAATGTGTGAAAGGTTTTTCTACTAAATGGTTTGGTTTGCATGGGAGCGAATGATTACTCAACCATTATCGTCAACAGGTCATATGTAGGTAGTTACACCATGCCAAGACTATCATCTTGTCACACGTATATGAATGTATATACGGTACTCGCTAATGTAAAAAGACACTGTTTTTTGTATATAATAAACGTTTTAAAACAAAATAAAACATATTCCGTGCATTAAAAAAAAAAAAATAAAAAACATGTTTTCGCCTTTTGGCTAAGATCAGGTGTATTGCAACTATTGCTGGCTTCTCAATAGTATACCTGGTCTGGTCGGGGGCCGGGATGATCCTTCTCGGTCCTTTGGCTAGGATCAGACGCATTTGCTGCTCCCCCCTCCCCCAGTAGTGCGCCTGGTCTGGTCGGGGGCTGGGATGATCCTTCTCGGTCCTTTGGCTAGGATCAGACGCATTTGCTGCTTCCCCCTCCCTCTCCCCCAGTAGTGCGCCTGGTCTGGTGGGGAGCCGGGATGATAGAATAAAAACTCATCACACTTCTTCACCTTAGATGTGGGCCTGGTGGACCACTTTGGGCAATAGCTCACAGTGAGACTAAGGGTCCACACAAAAAAAGGGGGAGGCGGGGGAACCAGCTTGCCTGGGGTATCCGCCAACCCGCTTCTCCCCCCCCCCCCCCCCCCCCCAAAAGAAAAAAAGGAAAACCATTTTTTTACTGGCCTCCTAGAGCCACACACGATGTAAAGAAAATTAACCACACCTATCACAAACTTTGATAACATTAACAAAGAAATGAGAAGACTGAATATTAACATGTTAGGTATATGTGAGATTAGAGGACATTATTATAGAAAACAGAAATATCGCCATAATTACAATATTTCGCCTAATGAGAATGTATGTGTATTCTGTTCTTCTGTTCTCTTCTGAGGTCTTCTCTTCTGTTCTCTTCTCTCAATGAGTAATGAAATGTTGGAGGTAGCGGAATTGTCAGAGTATAGTGATATCGGGGAAAGAAGAAACGAAACCGTGGTTTAGCTACAGGTGTTACCAGCTGTAGGTGTTACCAGCTGTAGGTGTTACCAGCTGTAGGTGTTACCAGCTGTAGGTGTTACCAGCTGTAGGTGTTACCAGCTGTAGCGTAGCGTCAGCTACGCTGATAAGAAATCTATCAAAGTGCTGCGGATAGACTTTCTACGAATAGAAAAATAGGTCACTGGAGAAGACAAGACTGAATATCTCGTAATTCTAGACGGAGTAAAGGTCCCAGAACAAGTCTAATCTTCTGACAGTGTTCAGGCAGACAGGAATGGCGTACAACTATACTGGTTTGATACAGACAGTCTGCCAAGGTTGTCTAGCTACGTGCCTGAAATAAAAAGCTCGAGCCCCCAAAACTCTAATCACTCTCACCGACACGGAGAAAGACAGAGTAAAATATTAACAGAGACAAACTTTCGTAACTTCTCACTCTCCTATGACTAAGGGTACTAATTAAGGTAACAACTAGTGGTTGTAAAATTTAAGAAACTACCAATGTTGCATTTTAATCATAGAATATGGCCTGACAACGGTTGGTATTATTTGCATGTAGATGGTGGTGGTGGCCAACGGTAAGTTTGGCCACTTATCTTGTGGTTCTCTGGCTTGCACAGTGAGTGTAAACTCTATTTAGTAGGCATAAGTGAGATGGTGAGTGATGCTCCACAATGAGTCAGTCACACAGGTTGGCGCATCTAAAGTGAGCATAAGTGAGATGGTGAGTGATGCTCCACAATGAGTCAGTCACACAGGTTGGCGCATCTAAAGTGAGCATAAGTGAGATGGTGAGTGATGCTTCACAATGAGTCAGTCCCACAGGTTGGCGCATCTAAAGTGAGCATAAGTGAGATGGTGAGTGATGCTTCACAATGAGTCAGTCCCACAGGTTGGCGCATCTAAAGTGAGCATAAGTGAGATGGTGAGTGATGCTTCACAATGAGTCAGTCCCACAGGTTGGCGCATCTAAAGTGAGCATAAGTGAGATGGTGAGTGATGCTTCACAATGAGTCAGTTCCACAGGTTGGCGCATCTAAAGTGAGCATAAGTGAGATGGTGAGTGATGCTCCACAATGAGTCAGTCACACAGGTTGGCGCATCTAAAGTGAGCATAAGTGAGATGGTGAGTGATGCTTCACAATGAGTCAGTCACACAGGTTGGTGCATCTAAAGTGAGCATAAGTGAGATGGTGAGTGATGCTCCACAATGAGTCAGTCACACAGATTGGCGCATCTAAAGCTTGGCGCTGAAGGTGTCAAATCTGTGAAATATAGTGAGAGTACGTGACTCTTCTGTCGAGACATCTGTAAGCATCGACCCTGGATTGTTCCTGATGGCCACTAACATCTCATACAAAATTGCAGAAACAAAATAGCATGAGCTATCTGTCCCTGCTCCCTAGCATTCCCTATCCTAGGATAAATAGAAAATCACTGACTTAGGGAAAACAGCTAAATAAAATCATTCTATGCTTCCTTACAAGTGAATATAATAATTATTCTGTAATAATTAAACATATAATCATATAATGCATATCATAATTATATTATTAAAATACAATAATTACAAAGTAATCTAGAGGTAGATGCGTATACAACCTATTAAACAGATTACATATTATAGATATTTATGTTCAAATTCTGAAGCTATAATCCTAGCATATATTTAATATAATGGTTCTATGTAACGTATATTTTAGAATACACAGTTTATGTAATTATCATAATAGAATATGATAGGCTGAAAGTTAATGGAGTGGCAGGCAAGAACAGGACTGTGAATTGGTGAGAAATCACCGATAAGAATTGACGAACATGCCTAGGATCTACCATGCTAGTATTTGACATTCGTACACGTGTTTAGTAAGATTTTATATTTTCGCGGCATCGAAATATTCATTATTCTCTCTAAGTATTCGCAATCACTATCACATCCTCGAAATATCATCACTAGGAACTGCCTCGTGTTATTCCTAAACTAACGGCTCGATTAGTATGGCCTAGTTTTCTGCTATACGGACTAATCGAAAATTGGGTTCTATCCGACTTTATCAAGTTTACAACTATCTCACATCGTGTACACCTCTCTAAACCTCATGTAAAGGTAATTTTCTACACAGTTACGTTTTACCCTTTTCCCTGCGTGCTTAGTAAACTACCTGTACGAAGTATAATATACGCGATCGAGTTTAGTCGGTAAAATAATTATTATGGTAAATAATTAGGTAAAATAACCTATTATCGGCGGTTTCCAACTTTAACTACACACGGAAATCTCGGGCGCACACGGCAATATATTATATCGATACACATAACTATTCCTTACCCTTCTAATCTACTGACCGAACTTGTCAGGTACAAAAACTTTGCTCTAGGTATCTCTCTAATATATTTTAAATATATTTATGGCCGTAATACGCGCCAAAGATAAAACTCTTAACACTTTGTAAGTATTCTATAGAGCCTAGCGACTAGCAGATTGTTTCTACACCGACGTCTGGATTGCGAAAGGCCGAATTTCGTATCTCTTCCCTGACCGGAAGTCCGTCGTGCTAGGGAGTTCGTTGTCGTTACAATTCCCGACCAAAGTGTGAAATAGTCGTAGCCAAATTTGTAGATTTGGCTGGATACACTAATTTGTAAATTAAGCCTCTCCCCCTATACTTCTGTAACGTATTATTTCCTATTAAAGTAATAACATTAAATAGGAGTTGCTTTAAACTATAGACATGTTCTGTCTTTACATAGATATGTAGGAATAAAAACGAATATAGATTCTTCTATAATTACATAAGGATTTTTAAGAAGAATTTACTCCAATTTAAGCAAAAGATGATGAGGAAGCTGGGGACTTCGTCACACCAGCTGTAGGTGTTACCAGCTGTAGGTGTTACCAGCTGTAGGTGTTACCAGCTGTAGGTGTTACCAGCTGTAGGTGTTACCAGCTGTAGGTGTTACCAGCTGTAGGTGTTACCAGCTGTAGGTGTTACCAGCTGTAGGTGTTACCAGCTGTAGGTGTTACCAGCTGTAGGTGTTACCAGCTGTAGGTGTTACCAGCTGTAGGTGTTACCAGCTGTAGGTCACCCATCAAAATCCTAAGGCAGTAGCTCTCAACTGGTGGGGAATCCCCCCCCACCCCCCACCCCCTAACCGGGGAGAGAATTTTATGGTTTCGGAGGGGAGGGGGGGCGCGATTAAGATTATTTCAAGACCGCGTTAATACAAGAACCGATTATTTGATGTTGTACTTTACAGTTCTGTGCTTCTCGCTCCTCTGAAATTTGTTTTATAACGTAAGTAGACCCGTAAACCACGTTTTATGTAGACGTCTAGACTTGTTCTAGTATGTGTTATTAAATGTAGCTTCCATTTTTACGTATACTATGCAGGGGCGCGGGAGGGGGAAGGGGTTTAGGGAGGAAATACGAACGCGGGGGAATGACATTCTGAACATAGGGGGATTGTGTGCATGGGCCAAAAAAGGAATGTTCCGAATACGTGCATACTTCAGAACAAGTGCTCAAAAACAACAACAACAACAACAACAACAACAACAACAACAACCAACAACAACATCAACAACAACAACAATGTCCACTACATAATAAAATTAAGAAAAATAATGACAGCAGGTTAAAAAGAGGACAATATTCAATGGGTTTGTTCTCTTAAGGACACGGAACCTGGTGCAGAATGGATACAAGTGCCAGCAGAGTGCGGTACGGCCTGTTCATTATGAATCGGTATGGACAGTTGGTGGAGACCATCAGATCAGGTAACTGTGGAGGCAGAAGTTCGGGCTTGATGTTTAAAATGTTGTAGAATGATGTAGTCATCAACAAAATTGGGTCTGTTTTTCGACACGTATAATAAGGGGAGTCTCCGTGGCGAAGTGCTCAAGTCGTCTGCCTTGGGCTCCGAAGGCTGTGGTTTCGATTCCGGTTCGCATTCTTCGGTTCACGAGTGTATTTTTTCGGAGGCTCCTGAGGGTCTTCGCTGGAGTTACGGAGTTCGTGCTTTGTGCGACGTTTTCCGCGCTGCGGAAAGAGACTGAGCCATACGGGATAATCCCCGGTGCAAAGGTGTCCAACCTGTCGACTTTTAAGCGAATTTCTCCTATAGTAATACATTTTTAAAAGTCGCTTAAAAGTCGACACGGTCGACTTCATTGCACCGGGATTTTATCCCATATGGCTGTCTCTTTCCGCAGCGCGGAAATCGTCACACAAAGCACGAACTCCGTAGCTCTTATAATAATAAATCTTACAATTCAACTGCGCATGCGTTTCCCTGGCTGCTTAAGGCTTAGGGCATATTTAAAATATCATAATAACATGATTGATATTAATGCCTTGATTAATCACTTTTTTGTTTTGTTTTCGCATATCCTTTACAGGACATCGCTGTCAACATCAGAATCTTTCAGCTGATTGTTGATTTCTTGGCAAGATTACGCTCAGTAGTTTGTCATTGCTTTCTCAGCGACCGGCTCACATACCCCGTAAGTTACCGACGCGGAGAGAACAGCTACCAATTCTCGCGCAACGTCACGTTACTTACGAGATTATACGAGATTACGGAGAAAGTCGTGTAACCTCTAGACCAGGGAGACCGGCGATTGATCACTACACTTATTAATAATTATGTTCAAGCATTCTGCGGAATTAGCATATTTTTTTTTTAAAGTTGCATATCCCGTACAGGACGTTGCAGTAAACATCGGCATTTTACTGTCGTTGTTGATGTCTTGGCAAGTTTTTACGTTTAGTAGTTTGCCATTGCTTTCTGAATTTCCGGCTCCCATACCAACACGTTAAAACCAGCGCGACACTATCTGCAATTACCAGACAGCTAAATTAAATCACCTAGAAAAGCAATGAGTAGGGGACATAATCATCTAATAATATTGCAAGGGATATTACTAGAGTTGTAAATATTAAATTATATACCAGTTAAAATATTATAACAAATCTTAGAAATCTCTGATCTATACTATGGTAAATGAAAGAAAAAAAATGAAAGTCAGAAATTATAAACTAAAGAAAAAGTCTTTTAGAATTCTTATATAAAAATTTGAGAATCTTTGAATATTTACATTTTATAATCAACGTTGTAGTTCTACATTTATTTTTGAATTTTTAATCGTATACTTTCAATTTAGGTACATCTCTTAAGACAAAATTACCCTCTCCGTGGGGAAATCAGGTGTTACCAGCTGTAGGTGTTACCAGCTGTAGGTGTTACAAGCTGTAGGTGTTACAAGCTGTAGGTGTTACAAGCTGTAGATGTTACCAGCTGTATGTGTTACCAGCTGTAGGTGTTACCAGCTGTAGGTGTTACCAGCTGTAGGTGTTACCAGCTGTAGGTGTTACTAGATCACCCATCAAAACCCTAAGGCAGTGGTTCTCAACTGGTGGAGAATTCTGGGGGGGGGGGGGGGGGGAGAGGAAGGGAGAATATTATGGTTTCCAGGATGGGGGGAAGGGGGGGGGGGGAGAATTAAAATTACTTCAAGATCTCGTTAATACAAGAACCGATTACTTGCTATTGTTTTTTCCTCCATACTTTACGGTTCTGTACTTGTCGTCCTTCTGACATTATTTTTATAACGTAAGTAGACCCGCAAATCACGTTTTATGTGGACGTCTAGACTTGTTCTAGTATGTGTTATTAAATTTAAATAGGCTCAAACAAAATTAAAATGGCTCAAACATGTACTAGTCACTTTTTGGTGGTCTATCCCGTGGTTCCTCAACCTCTGCCATGACAGGCAATTCTGGTAGTCTTATCGTCGCCTCCGGTACCCAAATTACCGCATCTTTCTCACACCGCTTTAACTCGTGTCCTGCTGCTCTAATGTCAGGTCCATCCTCTCCCACTCTTCTAATAACATATGGGCCTCCTGATGCTTTTGGGACCTGCACCACTGTATATTTATCTACAGACCACTGGTCTTTAATCTTGCACCTCTCTGTATAGTGGACTCTCTTCCTAACTACTTCTCCTATGGTTAGCAATTTAGGGGATGATGTCTTGTCACATCTCTCTTTCCTTACAGCAGCTAACTTTCTTAACTGTTCTCCTGCCCTAACATGCGCGTTACGCAGACGGGAAAGATGTCCAGTCACCCAGTTCTCAACATTTGGTTCCCCGTCATTACAATCACTATCATCACTAGCATCTAGCATGAAATCTACTGGCAATCTTGGTTCTATTCCAAACACCAAGTAGTACGGGGAGTACCCTGTGGACGAGTGGGGCGTAGAGTTATAAACTAACAAAACTTCAGCTATATGATCAGACCATCTCCTTTTCTGGCTGGCCTCTAGTGGCCTCAGAAGATCATGTAGGGTCCTATTAAACCTCTCGCACTGACCGTTCCCTTTTGGATTGTAACTCGTGGTACAGCTCTTTTGAATCCCGTACACTCTACAGAGTTCTGCAATGACAGCCGATTCAAAGTTCCTACCTTGATCTGAATGGAGTCTATGGGGTACACCTAAATGCAAAAACCATTTCTCAACCAGAACTTTCGCAACTGTCGAGGCTTTCTGATCCCTTGTGGAAACAGCAATTGTAAATTTGGTGAAAACATCTGTAATAACCAACGCATTTTCATACCCCCGACTATCCTTCTCTAACATAGTAAAATCTATGGTCACCACCTCAAAAGGCCTAGATGCTAATAAATTACCTGAAGGACCCTGCAGTTTAATATGGGGTGGTTTAGCAATATTTCCCCTCTGGCATCTTTTACAAAACAGTTCAACATCTTTCGTGATGCCAACCCAATAACACCTACTTCTAAGGATTTGTATCATCCTATCTCTGCCTTGATGGCCGGTGCTGTGCACCGATTCTAACACTCTCTGCTTCAATGCATCAGGTACCGCTAATTGAGAAATCCACCCTCTACCTGGCTTCTTTAATTTCCTGTACAACAACCCATTAATCACACTCAATCTCTTCCGCTGCTTCAACAAGCTTTTGGTTTCATGCGGTAAACCCCTCATCTCTATCTTACTCAGTCTCACTCTCTCCCTCACACAAGTTAACACTTTATACACATGGACATCTTCTGCTTGCAGTTTTATCAACTCTTCAGCTGAATATGATGGTAATGATACCAGTGGCACATTACCTACAGGGTTATTCTGTCTATCTACATCTACAATCTCTTCTATCCTAGCAGTTCTTAAGTTTGGACTAACTGGTGTAGCAGCTATGTGACTGATTGGAATGTCACCTTCTTCATCTGATCTTCCTGGGGCTTCAAAAGGGTAGCGGGACAAATAATCAGCATTTCCATTAGCACGACCTGGTTTGTGCTTAATGGTGTAGTCAAACATCGACATCTGTGCTATCCATCTCTGCTCAATGGCACCCAGTTTTGCCTTTTGCCACAAAGCTAAATTCCTACTATCTGTAAAAACTTCTACTTTAGTACCTAAAAGATAACTTCTAAACTTCTCAGTCATAGCCCACTTCAATGCAAGTAACTCAAGCTTAGAACTGCTTTAAGCATTTCGTTCTGAGGGGCGTAGCGTGCGGCTAGCGTAAGCTAAGACTCTTTTCTTACCATCTTGAATTTGTGAGAGGACAGCACCTAAACCCTGGTATGAGGCATCTACCTCCAATATGAACTGTAATGAGAAGTCTGGGAAGTCCAAAAGGGTTGTTGATGTCAGTGCCTCTTTTAATCGATTAAACGCCTCGTCACACTCTGGAGTCCACAACCGCCCTATTGGTCCTTTCTTCTTCTTAGTATCACCGGTCTGCTGCTGGTTGAGTTGGCCAACCAGCTCATGTAGTGGTCTTGCAATATTAGCAAACTTTGGGACAAACCTTCTATAATAACTGGCTAACCCTAGAAATGACCTAAGATCTGTCTGAGTTCTGGGAACAGGTGCTTCTTTTATGGCTGCAACTGTATCATCCATGGTGCCAATGCCTTCTTCTGAAATGGTGTGCCCTAAAAACTCAACCTTTTTCTGACAAAAGTTACACTTTTCAGGATTTAGTTTTAGCCCAATGGACTGCAGTCTCTCAAACACTTTCTCAAGCCTACTCAAATGCTCTGAAAAATCCCCAGAAATCACCAAAATGTCATCAAGGTATACCAACAAAATCTGAAAAAAATAGTCATTCAGAGAGCATTGCATTAACCTCTGGAAGCTGCTCGCGGAGTTTGCAAGTCCCATTGGCATACGCGTAAACTCATACAAACCAAACGGGGTGGTAAAAGCAGTCTTCTCTTGATCCTCTGGCTTCATGGCCACCTAATAATACCCACTGGCAAGATCTAGAGTTGAAAACAATTTGACGCCACCCAGTGCATCTAGGTACTCATCTACTCTAGGGAGAGGGTATGCATCTTTCTTTGTCCTAACATTCACAGCCCGATAATCGACACATAGCCTAAGTCTACCATCCTTTTTTCTCACGAGGACCACCGGAGAAGCCCAAGGACTGGAATTTTCCTTAATTATCTGACTATCTAATAAACCTTGGAGATGATCTTGTACTTCTCTATAAAATGCTGGGGGAATTCTCCTATAAGGCTGCTTGATGGGGGTCTCATCTGTCAATTGGATGCTATGGGTTACTCTATCTGTATGGCCTATGTCAGTATCTCCCTTGGCAAAAAGATTATCATACCTAACTAATAACTCCTCTAACTTCTTCCTATCTCTATCACTACCCTCAAAACCGCTCAAATCTACAGGGCACCTAACATCATCTTTCTCTCCGGCATACGGCCGTGTTGAAACCTCCACTTCCTGAGCACTTACCATTTTAAAATGGTTGGTCAAATCCACAGTAGCATCTGAAATATCCCCAACTTGAGTACCTTTCGACAAGGATATATCTTCATCCCCCAGATTGACCACTTGGACTTGACATACGCCCCGTCTCAAGGTTGTCAAAGTGTGGGAGAAAAGCAAACCCTTGTGCTCCAAGTCTCGAGTTGGGCTGAAAATGACATGCATATTTTCACGCACAAATCTTACACATTTTACACTAACTGCAGTGATGGAGCGGGCAGGTACGCAAACTCTATTGTCAACAAACACTTTAACACCGTCCAGTCCGACTCCAGGAATCTTCTCCGCTGGGCTGCTCCAATTAAGAAACCTACACAGATTCGGCACTGACTGTAAAATGTTCGTGCCAATAATACCCGGCACTCCTCTTTCCCCATTGTCCATGTCTTTGGTGACAAACACCCCACAGTCCTTCACTTGTGTCCCACCCAACACAATGTCACACACAAAGTACCCCACATATGGAATCACTACGCCATTTGCGGCCGTCAACCTAACGAATTGTCCTTCCTTTAGGACATAGTCCTGGAACATGTCCTTGAAACAGGCCTCAGTGATGGTGGAAACCTGAGAACCTGTATCCATGACACACTGGAACACTTGCCACCTATTAAAACAGTCTCTTCGGGCCTACCACCCACAATTTTAATGTCCGAGCGATGACGCTCCCCTTCTAATACCTGGCTCCCAGCCTTAGAGGGGTCCCGTTTAATGCCTGTCTGCACTCGCGTCTCAAGTGACCAACCCGATTGCATCGCCAGCAACGTGGCACTTGATGTTGTTGATCGCTGGTGGTGAGTCTGTTCAGCCTGGCACCAATCTCAGACATCTCCCTCTGAAGAAAGTCAATTTCACCCTGCCTGGAAGTAAACTCAGTTCTTGGTGGTACTCGAGCTGGCTCAGTATGTGCAGGCCTACATTCTACCGTTTGTGGGACTACCTCAGCCTGCACCGGCCCATACCGCCCCTGCTGAAACTCAACTTTCACTGCTGAAGGTACGCTTGACTGAATTTCCCCAGTGTTCTCATTTCTGGGTCTCACCTCTACCTCTCTGATTTCAGCACCTAGTGGGGCCCGCACACCTTCCCACGTTTGTGCGCACTCCCTGACTTGAAGAAAAGTCACAGATGAATCTTGTGCTATCTTTTCTTTTAGGACAGTTTGGGTGAAACTGTCCCTTATGCCAGCCACAAACTGGTCTCGAAGGGCCTCCCCATCCAACACAGGGACACCTTGCATTTCCTGGGCCTTCACTACCCTCTTGAACTCAGCATTGACCCTATGGGAGAAGTCATGGACTGTCTCACCAGCTCGCTGGCGTATTGTGAATAACGTTGCCAGGAGCTCCCGTAGACTCTTCTTCTCTCCAAATATCTTCAGCAAGGCATGTAGCATGGCCTCGGGATCTTCCTCAGAAGCATGGAGTTCCAACTCTCTCCTGACAGGAATGGTTATGCTGTCGAAAATAACATCCACCTTATCGACAGTCTCTAACATGCCAGCCCTCCAAGCTGACCTCACCTCCCTGACGTATTCTTCTACCGATGGCCCACCTTTCTCCCCAAAACACCGAACAGGCTTTCTGGTTGGTACTACAACGTACCTCAAAGCCTCAGTGAGCTCGCGTGGTGGAGCTTCCATTGGGCGGGAATCTTCAGTTCCCATCGTAGAAACTGGCGGTGACTAGTCTGGTTCAACTCTAGCTGCCGCACGAGTACTTCTGGTCTCCATCTTGAGGACAAGATACTATGCTACGGGTGGTTCTGCAATGGAGCCTAAATAGCTAACCTGGGTTTTGCTATCTCTAGAAGACTATTACCAACTATACCAAAAATGAACCGACAAAGAAACCAACTAAAGACCTCAACTAAAACAATCACTTGGTACCAAAACAATCCTACCAGAATAATTCTAAGGCTGTCACTAACCTGGTACAGGCTCGCCACTTGAAACAGAGGTAAAAACAGGAGCAAGGACCACTTACTTATGCTACGGTGATGTGAGGAGAAGAGCACAACCCTGACTGCGTAGGGCCAAAGAAGAAAATGAATAAAGAGAAAGAACCTCTCACCGTCCTCGGTTAACAAGAATAGAAAAGAATTAAGGTTTAAGAAGGTCCAGGGTGGGCCGACAGGGAATTGGAACAATATTCTCCAATTCCAGACAAAGAATTACTCCGAGAGTTGTTCTAACACCAATGACTATCCTTCTAAGAGTCTATCAACTAACCGACAAAGTAAGAGTAACACAAGCATCATTTGTTTATTAAACTTCTGAACTTCACAATAATATACAGACATCAAACAAGGAAGTTAGGATACAGCAAACATCAAACAGCAAAAACACTAATCCAACAAATAAAATTCCTAAGAGTAGCAAAAACTTCTAATCCAGTAAAAACTCCAAATCTACCAAACACTAATCCACCAAACACTAATCCACCAAAAACTATTTCACTAGAACTAATTTACTAAAACTAATTTACCAACAACTTCTAGTCCACTAAAAACTAATTTAACAAAAACTTCTAGTCCACCAAAAACCCAGGAAAATCTAAAATCTAAAGCTAGAATTCTGACTTTTCCTTTAGATAAAATAGAAACCAACAAAAATACTATTAGGCAAAGACAAGTCAAACATCTCTACATGATGACCCAACAAGACAACAACAACACCCAGTCTTTCCACATAAGACAGGCAACACTCTTGTACTTGTGACGAATAGACACTAGATGCAACATCCTGGCACTTATCCACTAGATTCGCTTACATCACACATCACTATAATATTCCCCTCTGGGGGAAAAACATTTTTTGACTGGCCTACTAGGGCCAAACATATTTTGAAGATAATTACCCACACCTTTACCAAACTTTGCCGGTATCCCTGGCCTAGCGAATAACGTCTTTCACTGTAATCCCGTATACTCTTGTGAATAACGTGACGTGCGTGAGAATCGGTAGCTGTTCTCGCCGCGTCGGTAACATATAGGGAGTGTGAGCCGATCGCTCAGAAAGCAATGGCAAACTACTGAGTGTAATCTTGCCAAGAAATCAACAATCAGCTGAAAGATGCTGATGTTGACAGCAATGTACTGTAAAGGATATGCGAAAACCAAATAATACCAAACTTTAATAACATTGACAAAGAAATGAGAAGACTGAAAACATGTTAGGTATATGTGAAACCAGAGGACATTATTATAGAAAACAGAAATATCGCATTAAAGACAATATTTCGACTAATGAAAATGTATGTGTATTCTGTTCTTCTGAGTCTTCTCTTCCTGTTCTCTTCTCTCCTGTTCTCTTCTCTCAATGAGTAGCGAACACTGAGGTTCAGTTGTAGATGTTACAAGATCACCCATCAAAACCTCAAGGCAGTGGTTCTCAACTGGTGGGGAATCCCCTCCCCCTCCCCCCCCCTCTGAGAATGTTATGGTTTCCAGGGAGAGAGAGAGAGAGAGAGAGAGAGAGAGAGAGAGAGAGAGAGAGAGAGAGAGAGAGAGAGAGAGAGAGAGAGAGAGAGAGAGAGAGAGAATTAAGATTTTTTAAAGATCGGGTTAATACAAGAACCGATTACTTGATATGGCATTGCTTTTCCCTCCATATTTTACGGTTCAGTACATCTCGCCTTTCTGAAATTCGTTATATAACGTAAGTAGACCCGCAAATCACGTTTTATGTAGACGTCTAGACTTATTCTAGTAGTGTTATTAAATTTAGCTTCTATTTTTACGTATGTGTAATTTTCGACTATTAAGGTCAGAGGGTTCATCCCAAAATAAATTATGAAGATCGCAAGCTGTAATGTGATATTTTAATGGCGAAAAATAACAGTTTCTTTGACATACTCCAGCGATCACTATTTAATATTGTGATGGAATATTCACAGCGATTTTAATGCCAATGAATGCATTCATCATCTATTGTAGTCTTTATGTGTAATTTGTCATCATTCTTGTGACGAGGTGACCAGAACCCCCTATATTTTTGTATTAGTTTGGGATAGCCCTCAGTAACCCCCTTTATGTATTTCGGTATTATTGTTTATATGTATATACAAACACCAAACAGCGATTATCGTACATAATATATATATATATATATATATATATATATTATATATATATATATATATATATATATATATATATATATATATTATATATATATATATATATATATATATATATATTAGGGTTCTGGAAGTTACGATTAATTAATTGATTAATCGTTATTTTTTTTAACTATTAATTGTTTTTTAAACAATTAATCGAAAACTTTTCTCCCATCACTTATACAAATGAACCGGGTGTCGAAAAACTGTCGGACATTTTAAACATAGTGCTGCACACACAACCGAGTTGCAAAATTGTTCTGCGTCCCCATTGTGTAAGCTGCAGCAAGATGTACCAACAAGATGGAACAGTATGTTTATTATGCTACAGAGTCTTCCACAGGCCAGAGAAGCATTAACTGTCTACATGTCAGATGAAAAGAAGCAATACAAAGGTCCAAAACTGTCAGGTTCAGATTGGGAGAAGATTTCGAAATATGTCAAAGTTTTGGACTTATTCTGTCAGACCACGGTCCTGCTTGGCGGTCAAGATTTTGTTTCATGTAGCTGTGTATTGCCACTGCTATCATCGTTGACAAAGCATATGACTGTACACGATGATGATCCGGGCTACATAGCTAAATTTAAGGCAGCATGTATTAATGACTTCAGTGAACGTGTAGCTAATATGACAAGTATTTACATACTACAGACTGCAACAGCACTTGATCCACGCTACAAATACCTGAAGTGTTTGTCAAAAAATGCAAAAGAAGGAACTTGGTCACGTATTGAACAACAAATAGCAGTTGATGTTCATGATGAGCAGATGGAGACTGCTGCAACGAATGATACTGACATTGACAATGAAACTATATGTGAACCAAATGAAGAGAGTATTAAGCTAATTGAGTCTGAAATGAATAAGAAAGTTGCTGAATCGGTTGACCCTTTACAATGGTGGAAACTTAATGAACATCGATAACCAAAATTGGCATTCCTTGTCAAGACCATTCTGTGCATACCGGCTACCTCAGGTACATGTGAACGATTGTTCAGCTCTGCTGGTTATATTGTTAATAAGACGCGCTCGTCACTTGAAGCAAATACTGTCAACATACTCGTCTGTTTGCATTGTTGGTTATTAGATGACATATGAACAAGACAATCCAGTGTTATTTCCATTTTTGTCAAATACGACTATAACGTGAGTTATATGACTATAATTTTTTTGCTTTAATCGAAATTAACTATTAATTAAGCTTACTGCCAAAACAAAAGTCCTCGTCTACCAAGCCTGTGTCCTTAGTACTCTTCTTTATGGCAGTGAAACCTGGACAACTTACTCACGCCAAGAGAAACGTTTAAACAGCTTTCATATGCGGTGTCTGCGAAGAATACTTGGTATTAAGTGGCAAGACAAAATCACAAATACTGAAGTATTTGAAAGATTAGGTTGTGTGACGGTGTATTCCATGCTCAGTCTTCGTAGACTTAGATGGATAGGACATGTTAGGAGGATGGATGATGGTAGAATACCAAAGGACATCTTTTCTGGTGAATTACAGACGGGTAGGAGATCTCAGGGTCGGCCTCTACTACGATACAAAGATGTGTGTAAGCGGGACATGATTGATACAGGCATTGATAATGCACAATGGGAGCTCGTCGCCGCTGAACGTGTTGCATGGAGGGCAAATATCAGAAATGGAATAAAGACAAATGAGAAAATGATTGCAGATAAAGCACACACAGAGCGTGAGAGACGTAAGATGGTGCACAATAGCGGAAATGACCATGTTTTCACATGCATCTACTGTGGGCAAACATTTGCAGCAAGAACTGGCCTTACCAGCCACACTCGCCACCGCCATGGGTCGTAGTTATTAAGCCTTTTTGAAGCACAATGTACCAAACTATCGTCTGTCAAGACGGAAAGGTGCCAATGAATGAATATATATATATATATATATATATATATATATATATATATATATATATATATATATATATATATATATATATATATATATATAGTACGATTTATTAGAATACTTAGGAGTAGAGGTAGTGTAGGGTTTGTTTTCTCGCCAAGAAATTAAGTCAGGCTGAAAATTAAATTCAGTTTGACTTGAAAAGTAATTTGGCCACAAGAAGTCGCCCGGAGGTCTTCTGCCCCGGGAGAGAAAAGAGAACCCATGCTTTCATTTGATCACGATACCGAACGATTAAAGGACGTGACAAAGTCCCCTGGCTAGAAGAAACACTAGTACGTGTTTTAGAAACCTTTAACCTGGTTCTTGTTAAGCTGTACCTAATTCTAACCAAACCTAGTGAAAGTCAGTGCACGCCTTCTCACCCGATAGGTCCGATCAAACCACGTTGCAGAATAGGTTATGAATAATTTTGTTAACATTTCTCTGTGTGTGTCGATATGCCGGTGTATTATAAAGGCCGTGAGGATCGAAAATAGATGATATTATTAAAATGAGTAGTAGATAACTAATACTAGAATTAGTACAATGTTTGTCTCAAGCTGCTTGCCAACATGGGAAAACGCAAAGCAAGCAGGACAACCCACATGCAGTGTTGCCATCTCCCTTTGGTGAAGAAGCACCAAAAGCGACCCAAATAGCACTATAAAGCACCAATTTTTTGGAAAGCACCAAAAATAAGCACCAATTGTTATTATTACAAATGTAACAAGGTAACACATTATAATTTATTATTATCACTTCATATTACAATGAAGTTTATTCCAGATCCGCCAAATCCCAATCAGAACTACTCTCGAGCCAAAAAAGCACTAAATTGCAATAATATGTTTTGGGAAAGCAAAAAAACAAGCACTGGCGGTATTCATTCAAAATGTTATAAAGTAGCACATTATAATTGATTATTATCACTGAATATTAGAATGAAGTTTATTCCAGATCTGCCAAATCCCAGTCAGACAACTCCTCTTCAGTTTCTGTAGCTATTTCCTGCTGTGTTTGCTCTTGCAATGATGATGATGATGATTGAAAGAAACGTGTATATGCCTCTTGTGATCCAATTTTCGTAGAATATCCTTAGGTAGTTTTTAATCATGACAGCATTTGCCATATCTTTTTATTTCATATCTAATAGTCAAAACAGATGTCAAACTCTTGATGCTCAGTCTGTTCCGCAATTTTGATTTTATAACTCCCATCTGACTGAAAATACACTCCACGTCCGCATTAGAATGTTGTAAAATGAGCACAATTAAAGCTAAATCTGTAAAATCTTGGAAAGGATTTTTACCGGTGGCATCCCTGCATGAGGCTATTTCTGCCCACAGTCCAAGTGTGTCAGAGGTCTGTGTCCACTGCATATGATGAAGTTTTCTCCACTGGAAATCGATGCGAGTGAGAATAGCTGCATCTTCTACAAATATTTTAGCAAGATCCAATATACAGGGCTTCATTGGCTATAGACATTCACTTCCACTAAGACATGACATGGACTGCAAAACTCGAACGTTATCCGGCAAACGTAAACGCAGCTGTGTTAACAGCTCTATTGAAAATTGGATGCACCTTCCACAAATTTCTTTCTCATCAGGAAACTTGTAGCCTGCTATTTCTTTCTCAAACTCATAACCTAGATTGGGATTAGGATCTAAACAATCTTGAATAGCATCACTTTCTGTTATTTTTTTCCCCAGGAATAGCAATCTTTGAACTGATAGAATCAGTGAGTTGGACAAGATCGCTGAGTAGTTTTGTTGGATCCTGTATATCTGCTTCGAATTTCTTATTCACACTTTGAACTTCTTTGAGAATATGCTTGAGAAATATGAGATACAGATAGTTTTTCATATCGCTAAACATAGAATGTAGAAGGTCTGCTGTAGTAGCAGCGCTCGTTGAGTCTTGCTATATCAAAATGAGTTCTGAGCTCGAACCACTGCTGCAATATTCTGACAATGGCAGATTGAAAGGACATCCATCGTGTCTGGCTTAATTGAACAACCTTCAGCGGATGTTGTCCATCATTTAATAAAGCAAAAAGCTCCCTGTACTTTTCTTGACAAAAACTTGAGTGAGAAAACCAGTTATATGTTTCTCTAATCATGAACTCTATGTTCCTGGGCAGACAAGCTGATGCAGCCTGTGACACTGCCAGCTGAAGGGAATGACATACACACCTAACTAGTACCAGATGAGGAACTACGGATTTTAATTGTGTATATACTCCATTGTTTACACCTGTCATGACAGATTCATTGTCAGTGGCGAGTGTAACTAGTCTTTGCAACTCAAGTCCATTCTTGCTTCAGTTCAAATTCGGCTTTTTCATGTCCCCAAAATGATTTTTTAAAGTAATTTTTACCCACCCAAAAAATCACTAAAAAGCACCCAAAACAAATTGTGACGCACCAAATTAGTGCGGCCGCGCTAAATGCAAAATTTTGGCACTAAGTGTCTTGAAAAAGCACTAAATTTAGTGCGAAAAGCGTCAAAATGCTATAGGGTTATCACTGCTATAGGGGTATCTCACTTCTGTGTATTGTTGGAAAAGTATTTGCCAGAATTGTTCTGCGCAGACTTCAAGTCCTAGGAGATCAAGTCTACCCTGAATCACAGTGCGGCTTTCGACAGAACCGGTCTACCATTGATATGATATTCTCATTGCGACAAATGCAAGACAAATGCGGTGAAAAGAATCAACCACTGTTTATTGCCTTCATCGACCTCACAAAGCATTTGATTTGGTCAGTCGTGAGGGTCTGTTCAAGGCACTAAAAAGTTTGACTGCCCACCAACTCTTCTGTCCATTGTGGAATCTCAGAGGTGAATTATTAACGTAAATCATTTAGAAATTGGAAATGCTGAAAGGGAACCATAACTTATGACAGATAGATGATCAAGGCATACTCCAAAGTCAGGACAGTCGAATGTCCAGGAGTATCTAAATCACAATTCGCATGGATGGCTCAAGGTTAGCCCGTGTCAACAGACAGGAGTTTGTAAGTAGGTGACATTATGATAGCCGGCAAGGATGTTATAATACCGCTAGGCGCTTGAACATTATCTGGCCAGTCGATTGAGTCAATATAAAAATGTTCAGCATTTGTGCGTTTACATATTCACCCATAGCAGCCCCTCCCATCGACATGGGAACGGCGATGTTGATTGTCTTTTGACGCCACAAGCTGTTCTATATAAATAAATATTGCATTGCCAGAAATGTCGGCCTGCCTCCAGTCATTTCACATTTATTGAAGTTGTTTCAGTATTCTGCCGGATTATTTGGTTTGGACGGCGAGTCGAGTTTTGATATATTATATTTGAATTTACATTGCTGGCAAGTGGAGACCATCAGATCAGGTAACTGTGGAGGCAGAAGTTCGGGCTTGATATTTAAAATGTCGTAGAATGATGTAGTCAATGGGTCTGTTTTTCGACACGTATAATAGGGAGAGTCTCCGTGTCGAAGTGCTCAAGCCGTCTGCCTTGGGCTCCGAAGGTTGTGGTTTCGATTCCGGTTCGCATCCTTCGGTTCACGAGTTTATTTTTTCGGAGGCTCCTGAGGGTCTTCGCTGGAGTTACGGAGTTCGTGCTTTGTGCGACGTTTTCCGCGCTGCGGAAAGAGACTGAGCCATATGGGATAATCCCCTGTGCAAGGGTGTCGAACCTGTCGACTTTTAAGCGAATTTCTCCTATAGTAATACATTGTAAAAAGTCGCTTAAAAGTCGACACAGTCGACTTCATTGTACCGGATTTTTATCCCATATGGCTGTCTCTTTCCGCAGCGCGGAAAGCGTCGCACAAAGCACGAACTCCGTAGCTCTTATAATAATAAATCATACAATTCAACTGGCATGCGTTTCCCTAGTTGCTTAGGGCATATTTAAAATATCAAAATAACATGATTGATATTAATGCCTTGATTAATCACTTTTTTGTTTTGTTTTCGCATATCCTTTACAGGACATCGCTGTCAACATCAGCATCTTTCAGCTGATTGTTGATTTCTTGGCAAGATTACGCTCAGTAGTTTGTCATTGCTTTCTGAGCGACCGGCTCACATACCCCGTAAGTTACCGACGCGGAGAGAACAGCTACCAATTCTCGCGCAACGTCACGTTACTTACGAGATTATACGAGATTACGGAGAAAGTCGTGTAACCTCTAGACCAGAGAGACCGGCGATTGATCACTACACATATTAATAATTATGTTCAAGCATTCTGCGGAATTAGCAGATATTTTTTTACGTTGCATATCCCTTATAGGACGTTGCAGTTAACATCAGCATTTTACTGTGGTTGTTGATGTCTTGGCAAGTTTTACGTTTAGTAGTTTGCCATTGCTTTCTGAATGACCGGCTCCCATACCAACACGTTAAAACCAGCGTGACACTATCTGCCATTACCAGACAGCTAAATTAAATCACCTAGAAAAGCATGAGTAGGGGACATAATCATCTAATAATATTGCAAGGGATATTACTGGAACTGTAAATATTAAATCATATAGCAGCTAAAATATTATCAAAAATCTTAGAAATCGCTGATGTATACTATTGTAAATGAAATAATAAAAACTGAAGTCAGACATTATAAACTAAGGAAAATGTCTTTTAGAATTCTTATATAACAATTTTAGTATCTTTATATATTTACATTTTATAATGAACAGTTGTAGTTCTACATTTATGTTTGAATTATTAATCGTATACTTTCAATGTAGGAATGCTTAATGTTCAATAATCTCCCCCTCCTGTGGGAAATCATTTTTTTACTGGCCTCCTAGGGCCACACATAATAACAGATGATCGCTTCTCGGCCCTTTCGCTAAGATCAAAGTGTAGTATTCTGCGCTTGATCTTGCCAGGGCCAGGCATGATCACCCGACACGCGGGGACCTAATGGGGCGTTCTGGTCCCTCTGGGAACCGTGAGCCCTACTAAAAAAAACAATAATAATAACAGATGATGGCAGAAGTTAGGTAGAAATCAAACCGAGAATAGGAATAGCCAAAAATGCTTTCAACAGCATGAAATCAGTATTAACATCTAGAGAGATTAACAGCGCATTAAAAATGAGAATTGTCAAATGCTACGTATATTCAACGCTACTGTATGGCGCGGAAGCCTGGACATTGAACAAGCAACTAGAAAGTCGCTTAGAAGCTCTGGAGATGTGGATATACAGACGAATATGTTGTATTTCATGGAAACAAAAACAATCAAATACAGAGATCCTAGAAAATCTGGGAATGAAGAGAGAGTTGATGGAAGAAATAAAGAGGAGCCAAGTGAAATATTTCGGCCACGTTAAAAGACTTGATACTTTTATAAAAAACATACTGGAGAGCAAGGTTGACCGCACGCGAGCAAGTGGTAGACAACGATACAAGTGGGAAGATAACATCAAGAGATGGACGAACATTAACCTGACAGAATGTACAGTCACTGCGAGAGACAGAGAGTGTTGGAGATCCATTGCAGCAAACCTTCATTGTGGAGACGGCACCTGATTGATTGATTGATTGATTGATTGATTGATTGATTGGATGATTGATTGGTTGGTTGATTGATTGATTGATAGACTGAGGTCCACAGAAAATTTAAAAGAAAATTAATTACACCTATACCATCACCATCGTCATCATCATCATCATCATCATCATCATCATCATCATCATCATCATCATCATTATCATCATCATCATCATCTTCCACTTCTGCCGTCAAGCGTCGTGAGGAGGAATACATGGCGCTCCAGCGCCCGATGGGCGGCACTCTTGCCCTCGTCACAGATGATCTTTGATGTAAGGCCAGTGATGGTAGTTGTTGGTGTTGCATTCTAACGACATGGCCAAACCACTTGCTCTTCTGTCTTTCAATAATTGTGGCACAAGGTGTTGATCCCAATGTCTGCCTGATAACAGCATTTCTTACTGTCAACGTCTCACACGCACACAGGTATTCTTATATCCTTCACACGCACTCAAGAAGACATCAGTCGCACATGTGGTATTCACTGTTTATTCAGGAGAACCTGATCATCGTCACAATGTGCACACGAGGCGGTTAAATCGTTATATACAAAAGTGCCGCCTTACAAACACTTATAGCACTCAGGCAATTACACAAACCCTGCACTCAGATACTCGCCATCTTCAAACATGGCAATCCAGCTAGCACTCTCGCAAAAGCTATACACTCGCTCCAGAAACACAAACGTCCTTCCTCTAAACTGTCCGAGTCCCGTCTGACGTTTTCACACTGGTCGGTTGGTCTCGTGGCACTGGACTCCGTGTCTCTCGTGACAACCGGGCTGTCTAAACAGTCACGTCGTACTGCAGTCCGCCCGTGTTGTGTTGGGTCGTTCAGTGTAATGTCGTCTAGTCAATTCAGGACAGAGTCCCGTAAACCTGTGTCCCCTTTTATAACTAGGTCTCGTCCTGTCTATGTCCTGTCTCTGACAATTCTGTGTCCCCGCCTATGTCCTGTCTCTAATCTCTCTATTGTCCTGTAGATGTCCTGTCTTATGACATCTCTGCGCCCTTACCTATGTCCTGTCTATCGTTATCTCTGTAGTCCCTGCCTATGTCCTGACTCTATTCTGTCCCTTGTCCTCTCTATGTCCTGTAGCTATTCCCCAACACTCTAACACTTACTCGGTTTGGGATAGTTAAGTTGGCAGCTCTCCTCGGGCATCTCAGTCTCGCAGGTGTT
>JACEFZ010000468.1:0-36820 GCA_014155875.1 Cepaea nemoralis
CTCATTAAAAGTCTCAGAGGATCACTAGCGTTAGACAACTTGGCGAAACAAGTCAGCTTCTCGAATCTTGTTATTGTGCATTTTTTCAGCTCTCCAGGCCATCCATCCGTCATGTGCCGTGCCGATAAGCGTAGGCGGTCAAGTTCTGCCATCTCACTCGATCACCAGAGTCGTGGATCAGCTCCGTGTTTCGGATGGGATGTATGGTTGGTGAGAGTGTGTGCGGGTGGAGAGATGTGTAGGTTTGGGGATGTGGTGGATGGGTGGGGACATGTATGTGTGGGTGTGTGTGTGTGTGTGTTTGTGTGTGTGTGCGGCCAACAGGCGAGCCCACTCCGATTTCAGAGGTACTTGTAATTTACGTCCCCAAGTAAAGGACGAGAGGTCAGAATTGTAGTCCAACGGCCCGCTTTAGGGGTTGAACCCCTTTCCTCGGCATCAGCACACCGGCTGTTTAAGAACACGTGTTCTTATCCATTCTACCATGCTGACCTCAAGTCAGATCTTGCATGTGCTCTGATTTTGCATTGTCCCTATTCGCAGGGACTTCGTCTGTTCACCGTGGAACCATATCTGCAACCAAGAATCATAGGATTTAACGGATCTGATAACACAGCAGTATTAATAGTCCCTGTAACATATTTTGAAACTATATCCGTCCTGGATATTGGGAGAGACATAGCTATAGGGCTCTTAATTGCCGTCTTAATCTCTATATTCTTGCTTTTTAGCTGTTCAGGACTAATCGTGTTGTCT
Source organism: Cepaea nemoralis (assembly GCA_014155875.1). NCBI lineage: Eukaryota > Metazoa > Mollusca > Gastropoda > Stylommatophora > Helicidae > Cepaea > Cepaea nemoralis. Next base: position 757 of record JACEFZ010000468.1, read on the forward strand.
ACTATGATAGCATTTTTTCCTCCAGTGTCATATACGGACTCCACTGGTTGTCCTTTAACTGAGATGATCTCAGTAACTGGGGGGTCTGTTACTCTCTTCAGAGGACACACCCAACTTTACTTTTCTTCAAGAGCGATGCAAGCTGCATTCTGTATGTCTGTGGGTTTTCTCAAACATTCATTGATGTGGCAGGTGTTTGACTTGCAGTTCTTGCTAAACTTAGTCCTTGCCATGTTGTTGTTCGAAATAAAGTTACTGGGACAACATCATCATCTAGCGCCCTAGAAAGCTATGTATTCTGCACTAGGCCATGCCAAGAGCTCAGGACCCGACAAACCACATTCGCCACAATAATTACACACCTGCGTTCTTTCCACAGTCTCTGAACACAGTAGAAAACACATGTAGAAAGTTATTGCAATTGAGGATTAGAAAACTTAAAGCTGGATGTTTTGATGGATCTCAAAGTAGAAAGTTAATAAACGATCACTTCATTTTATTGACTCGTATGAACATAACAGAGTCCAAAGCCTGGTCATCATTTGTTTTTAGCTGTACAACACTTTCTGGGTAACTTTAAAGCAGACAATTATTTTGAATTTGTTGAAAACATGCTGTCGAGTTTGTGTAAGCTTGGATGCAACGTGAGCATAAATTGCACTACCTCCATAACCATTTACATTTCTTCCCGAGAATCTACCAAAGGTTAAAACATTTTATGATGAATGATGATGATGATGATGATGATGATGATGATGATGATGATGATGATGATGATGATGATGATGATGATGATGATAATGATGATGATGATGATGATGATGATGATGATGATGATGATGATGATGATGATGATGATGATGATGATGATGATGATGATGATATATTTACCTATGACATTGGCAAACAGTTACCTGTTTATGTGTCGCGCTATATTAACAACAGTAGCTTCTGGTTGTCAAATGTCACAATGTATTACCATAAGTCTATGACATTGAACACTGAATTTATAGGCTGATATTGATCGAGTGTCGTCTCAGTAATCAGACCTACTCCCTTTTGTCACGAACACAGTTTTATTATTTATTCACAAGTGTGAATGTCTGGATGTTATGAACGGTTGGGGCGTTGTTTCCAATTTGTCAAGATGTCATGTTTATAAGTATAATTATATCTATTTCGAGATTATCAACAGTGCCGATAACGTTGTTGTCGAGCATTCTATTAGATTAATTAAATCCAAGGAGAAAAACATGTCATTAAATGTTATGTCCTAACGGGCACTGTGACTAAAGGATTAGTGATTGGCATAGTTTCATATTTCTCCGGCATGCCGAGTCGAGGGTTTAAAGCCTGCTGCGGGCGATTTCGAAGCAGACTGATTTGAATTTTGTTTCTTTTTTAGTTCACTTACTTTGAACTCAAGCATAGTTCATATACGTGCCACTACTTCTTGTGCACCGGACTGATATTGTTTACATGTTTATTAACTTCCCATATTAAGACAAATTAACCATATTAAGCTTGGGTTTAGGAAAAACAAAGGATGCGCAGATGCTATTTTTTCTCTTAGACAACTTATAGAAAAATCAATTGAATTTAATGAAACACTCTAGTTAGCTTTTGTTTACCAAGAAAAGGCATTTGATAGAGTTGATAGAAACAAGCTGTGAGAACTCCTTAAACAATATGGAGTGAGTACACATCTAACTGATTCTCTGCCGCAGACCGATAGGTCGGTTTCATGGACCGATTTTGGCACCCGCGAACCGACCTATCGGTTAGGTATATATAGTGCATTAAATGACCCGTTACTCCTTTTTAACCCACAATTTTTAGTGTCCCATTGAATTAAACTTCCTCCCGTGTGCAAGAGCACTCATCTGTCATCTCATCATGTTCTTCTTGTACCTTGCGTTGTCGAGGTGAAGTATAAACATCGTGAGAGTGCCCCATTATGGGCACATATATAGCCCTATTCTGGCTAGGCCCCATTTCTTTTTTAGGAGAAATTGAGTTTGGTGTGATTCGAAATAATTGTTGTGATTCGAAATTCGAAGTGACAATACCTTCTCGTTCTGGACCTCATATATTTTAATAAAATTACCGTTTTAAACAATTTTATATTATAGTTATTGTTATGTAAAGAATTTGTGAAAGATTCTAAATTTTATACCACGTGCAGTAGTCAGATAATTTAGAAGACGGTCATAATTTCAACAGAAATCTAACATTGAAAGTTCCTCATATTATGATGGAAAATGCCGACTTAAGCTTGCGCTAATGGGCCACATTTGTGCCACTAAATTTGCTTAGCCTATCACAAAGTTGTTAAGGAATATTTAAATAATTAAATTTAGAAAAAGAATAATTATAATTAAATTAAAAAAAAATAGTGTTTATTTTGTTTCTCAGTACTTTACTCCTCAGTAATCTGCCTGGTGTGTTCCTGACATTTTCCATTTTGTGTGAACATTATGTGCTTCAAAATAATATGTTTTAATTATGTTTTATTGGTGTTGTATTGGTGCAGTTCTTGTGATATTATTGAACAAAAGTGGTGTATGTAACAATATTCACCAAATTTAACTGGATTAGCGGTTGTGGATACAAAATAAAGCCTTGGTAAGTGAAATTTTAAAATATTTTTTATCTTTTTAATTTCAATTGTTATTACTAAACCTCTAATTATTGTCATAACATTTCTAACCTGTCAATTAATTATTAACACAGTGCAATCCTCTTTAATTTGATATGCAATACAATATTCTGCTACCATTTCAATAATTTTAAAAGCATTATTGTGACACACCCCTACTTCCAATTTTCTGCCTTGAATTTGTGTTTTGTCATGACCACTTTTTTGTTTTGCAGGCAATCAGTTAACAAACCTATGTAGAAGCTTATACAACAAACAATTGAATGCATAGTGATAGGAACTGGAGAACACTCAGAACCCTTTACCATAAGATCCGGAGTACGACAAGGTTGTGTCCTGTCCCATTTCTTGTTCATAACCTATAAAGACAACATATGTAAAGAAACCATCCAAACTGAGAATGCAAGTACACCGCATGGAGAGAACACAGAAGAAGAACTATCTGCAAATTACACCACCAGAGAACTCCTCTTGCGGATGACTAAGCACTAATAGCAAAATCAGAAGATGAATTACAGGACCACATGAATAGTCTAAACGAAATGTGTAGGGAAGATAACATGAAAATTAGCACAAGTAAAAAAAGAGGTAATGACTATAACTAAAGAAGAAAAAGCAATAACAATTCACATAAACGATCATACCCGAAACAAGCAATTAGTTTCAAGTACATGGGAAGTACAATATTATCAAATGGCAAATCAGAAGACGAGATCGAAAATAGATGCAATAAGGCAAACCAACTCATTGGACAAATTGCACCAATACTAAAGAACAAACATAATGAAGAAATCAGGATTAAACTGGGGAGATATATCAGCGCTAGACTTTATGTCTTATCTAGGTCTCATTCATCTGATTCAGTCTCATAACAGCTGTATATCACAACCCAAATCTCACCACAGTTCTCAGTCTGATTCTCAGTCTAAATGTCAAACAAGTCAAACATCTCACTCTAAGTACTATATATATATATATATATATATATATATATATATATATATATCTATATATATATATATATATATATATATATATATATATATTCATTCATTGGCACCTTGCCGTCTTGACAGACGATAGTTTGTGCTTTAAAAAGGCATAATAACTTTTAACTATGGCGGTAGCGAGTGTGACTGATAAGGCCAATTTGCGCTGTAAATGTCCGTTCACAGTGGGTGCATGTGAACACGTGGTCATTTCCACCATCATGCGCCATCTTACGTCTCAAACGCTTGGTGTGTGACTTTTCTGCAATATATATATATATCTATATATATATATATATATATATATATATATATATATATATATATATATATATATATATATGTGGTGTGTGTGTGTGTGGGTGTGTGTGTGTGTGTGCGTGAGTACGTGTGTGCGTGTGGCCCTAATTTTCATCTCAAATCGTATGTCGGATGTCTGGATTATGATGGCTCAATTCCAGAAAGAGAAAGGATACTAAGTTCCTCTTTCCCAGTGTAATTCTGCCCGTTTAATTATGTTAACATTTAATGGCTCAGTTTCTTGAGTCCATAAATAGAGTTTCAGAGAACCAAGGAATACCTCTAGGAAATCAATTACAAGTATTTCCCCTTTCATACCCAAAATCCCCTGCTGGTGGTTCCTTGCCTCTCCTCTCTCAGTTTGCCTAATTTTATCTCGGGTTGATTTGATTAAGCTAATTGACTATGACAAGTGGGAAAAAAACACTCATAAAAGGAAATATCTTCCTTTTTTCCATCATTTATTATCTATATATTGCGTAATGAACAGCAATACATCAAATACATACATAAATTAATCAGAAATCAATTACATCACGATCTTTACACATATATTCAACAGTCACCCCCCTCTTCAAATTTGATTTAGACTACGGGTAATTTTGCAGCTACTTTTCCTACATATACTCTGTGGTAGTAAATCTGAAACAGAAAAAAAAACTGGTCTGCCCTCCCTTGTCTTGACTTGTGGGTTATGGGTTCCTGCTCCAAGCAGTCATTGTGATTATATAGTTATCTTGTAAGCTTCAGAGTGTTGTTCCACGTTTTCAGGATCGTACAATTTTTGTTGGCTCTAGATTTCCATTCTTGGCAGGTAAATTATGCTACATAAATGTTACCTCTCCTATAAGACAAATGGAACCCTTGTTGCAGGTGGATATGTTTCTGCCCCACTCTCTCACAGAGTAATTAGCAAAGTTTCTGTTATCACCAAAGTGCTACCTTCAGTCAACTGTTGCCTTCACCAAGTTCTGCATTCAACCAAGTCAGGTCTGGATCTATCTGGATCTAGACATTCCCTGAAATTTCAGCAATCAACATATATATAATCGCATCCTCAATACGACATTAGAAATTAAATGTTGTACCTTTCAAGAAAAAACAACAACAAGGAATATACATAAAAGAATTTTCATCCTAGGAAAATAAACAGTGGAGAGTAAAGAGTCTTGGTGCTCTAAAATAGTTATCCACAACAAAACTGGTTGTTCTACATCCAATTTTCCATTACAGAGTGTTCACGGTTTAGACTAGGAGATGTGCAGTTTCATCTTCACCTATGCCTGTCCTCATGGTTTCCAGGTTGAGTAATACCTTGATTTATTTCGAATTTGACAACTATCCTATCCTCTTCTGTACCTAGTTAATTCTCTACATCTTCTTTCATTAAAGAAAAAGGGCCTCGTATATTAAGAGTTTTAAAATCATTTCCCATTGTAATGAGTAGTTGCTTATAAGACAATATAAGTACATCATGGTATCAATTCTTTTACAGTCTTCAGGTGAATTCTTTTCTCATCAAAAGTTTCAAGGCGAGTATATTCTCTCCTCTTCACCGTGTCTGTAATATGCTTGTAGTTCAGTCATCATCATCATCATCATCATCATCATCATCATCATCATCATCATCATCATCATCATCATCATCATCATCATCATCATCATCATCATCATCATCATCATCATCATTGTTATCATCGTTATTGCAATCATCATCATCATTCTCATCATTATCATTAAATCATTATCATCATTGTTATTAATTTCATCGTCCTCATATCCTTACAATTATCAGGACACTAAACCATATGTGGTAACAGGAGTGACATGAAATACAAAGTGGGGTTTTGCTTAAGATACAAAACCAGATGCTTGTAGTATGCGTAATGTAATATGGGTTGTGTCGTGCTTAGGGCACAAACCGAGATAATGGTGCCATAAGTGATATATAATACACAGTGTTGTCATGCTTCGGAGTGGACTAAATTATTACTTAATGTATGGGCTACGTCGAACATATTCCCTTGTGATAGACAGGACATTACACATCGAAGTTGCCTTCTATCATGAGATTGATTGCTAGCTTAACTCCTTCTCATCATATCACTTCTCTCACTTATTCACACTCATACATCAGAAATCATTCTCATACTTGCATGTAAGATAAGTAATTATACTTATTTGATGCTAACTTTAAACGTTTAACACCACTGACATCACAATGAAATCTCAATCATTCATCAGATACAATCATATCTGTACGGATGACAATTAAGCATATGTATGTTTTTTACAGATGATAAATTCGCAGATTCAACACCAATGACAATACAATGAAATCTCATCATTCCACCATCCTTCATCAGAAATTATAATATTTTCCTAGATGATAATTAGTCATTCATACTGATGTGGTTCACAAATGATACATTCACATCTGTTTAACAATAAGGAAACCACCCATGAATCACCACAGACATGCTCTCAGAAATGACATAGATTTATGTGATCGTTGGTCATAATTATGAGAGTCACCAATTATGCTTCCTCATGTTTAACAATAATGAAAATACACCTGGCTCCCCACATACTCTCATAGATTTATGTGATATACTCAATCCACATTCATTATGAATCCTAACCATTCTTGCAAGGCGGTTGATTAAGCATTATTATGTGGCATAAATATTATTTCCACATGTTTAACAACAATGAAAATACATTGCCTCACCGTATAGTTGCTTTAACCCATCACACAAATTATGATACCTACAGGAATCTATTTGGTTCTCATGTGCGTCATGGAATAAAAATAAAAACGTGTCTTTTCGTGTGCTCATGTAACACATTACACTAATTTGTCTTATCAGTGTTGGCACATTTAAACTTGTTTCTTCGTATTTAACTAAGCATTCTTAGTTTCCTAAATCTTAAGTTACTCACCAACTTCTAAAACGCTGCTGATTGAGTTTACTACTTAAGAATTAAAATGTACAACTAGGTCTAATGCTTATACATTAAATAAGCTGTTTAGCTGAGAGAAAAATAAACCTCGCTGTAGTTTTCTTAATGGACAATTTATCCATAGGCTATGATAACTGACTATATTATTTAGTTTCTACTAAATTAATTTCTTAAGAACTAACCATATGGGTTTATGACACATTGACTTACCACCAACTTCTTGAAAAGGTCTCACTGACTAGCTAATTGTAAAATAAATATTGTGTTTACCTTATTCTAAGAGAATGACTTCCAACACCACGACACAGAGTTCTGGATCAAAGCCTCGGATTTGCCTCCAAGTTCTTTGGCTGCTTCTGGCATGTAGTTTCTTTCTTCTCACACTTTGATTTTCTTTCAAAAGTTGAGGTTTTAATCTTTTAATGTCAGAGAGTGGTCTTTTCTCTCGTGATGGGCTGGTGATCAAACAGACAGTTTCGTTGCCAGCATGCGGTATTTATGTGGTTTAGTTGCGTTCCGGTTGTGACGTCACTATGAATTGTATTAAATCTTGGATAGTAGAGGTACGGAACAAACCAGCCCTGTTGCGGTGTCAATACTCAATTGTTGTACGGAGAAATATTCACAGCACCGTTACGCTTGTGAAAAAATATATTACACCATATATCTTTGATATACTTCATTATTTCATTTCAAGTTTCACCCCAATCATATATCTCTTTGTGTCACATCCGAATGATATATGTCACATGATATATCTCTCCCTGTCTCATCCCAATGATACATCTCTCTCTGTCTCATACAAATGATGTATCTCTCCCTGACTTAGTCTAATGATATTTCTCTGTCTTATTTCAATGATATATCACTCCCTGTCTCATCCCAATGATATATCTCTACCTAAGTTTCACCCCAATAATATTCATTCATCATATGCCATGCAGATACGCTTGGGCGATCACGATTCACCATCTCTCTCGATCACCAGAGACGTGGATCAGCTCATTGTTTTGTCTCGACCATACGACGTGACCAAGCCATCCAGGTATTTACTTCTCTGACTTCCCATTGTTCTCTTCCCCTTGATCTTACCAGTTGTCATCAAGTTCTCCAATTTATTTCTTCTCATAACGTGACATTAAATAATTGTGAATGTCTACATCTAATTTCTCTAATCAGTGTACATGTTCATTTGTTTCTTGTAGGACTTGGTCATTGGTTTTTTTGTCTGCCCATAGTATTCTTTGCATTTTCCTCATAAACCACATTTTCAGAGCCATCAGATGTTTTTCAGCTTGTCTGCTCATTGATATACCTCACTCTAATACTGATCCCAATTATATATATCTCCCTGTCTAATCCCAATAATATATCTCTCCCTGACTCATCCCAAAAATATATCTCACTCTAATTCTCACCCCTATGATATGTCTTTCCGTAAGTCTTATTCTATTGACATATCCCACTCTATCTCTCTTCCCAATGATATATCTCACCCCTCTAACTCATCCCAATGATATGTCTCAGCTTTTCTCATCCCAATTTTATATCCTGCCTAATGTCTCACCACTCTAATGACAAAAGTAATCCCAAGTAAACTAGACCAGGACATGTATTAATCCGTTCTATGGTCCATGTTTAGATTGTTTCTAAGTGTATTTAAGAGATTGGATTCATTTTTTCAAGCCAACCTGCGTCTGTTTATACTGTTAGACGAAAGAAAACATTGGCAATTAAAAGTTGAATTCTCATCTATTAACTGTGAGTTTAATATAACAATAATGTGTAGAAATGAATAGAAAAATATTAGGAAAATATGGCAATAATCATCACTTGAACTCTCATCTGTTAACTATGAGTTTAATCTAGCATTAACATTTATAAAGGAATCGAAAAATATTAGGACAGAATGACTATAATCATCATCATGCAAAACTGACTCAAACAGCGTTGTTCGGTACAATGCTCCAATAAATTGCTGCATGCATTATTTATCAAGGCTAGAGAGACCGAGCCTGCTTCGTGGCTTAGAGGTTAGCGACCTTTCTCCGTAATCTCGTATAGTCTCGTAGGTAATGTGATGACGGTGAGAATCAGCAGTGGTTCGAATCGCATCGGTAACTTACGGGGTATGTGAGCCGGCCGCTCAGAAAGCAATGGCAAACTACTGAGCGTAATCTTGCCAAGAAATCAACATACAGCTGAAAGATGCTGGTGTTGACAGCGATGTCCTGTAAAGGATATGCAAAAAAAAAAAAAAAAAAAAGACCAAAAAGCAGGTAAGAGAGAATGATGTCTTGTGAAGCTGCGAAAGAAGGGAGTCTTGCCGGATTGCAAAGAATTAAGAGTAATGAAGTTATTGTTAGTTTTTGTAAAAAATATGAAACACTATCTTTCTGAAAAAGATTATTAGATGCTATTGACAACTAGCTAAAGGGTGAACAGGCCAGTTCAGGGCAGGTCCTGCACTAATAAGATATCCTCGTGACTTATAATAAAGGAGCATGGCATTGAATTGAAGTCGCCACTATGTATTAAATGTGTGCACTGTGGAGTTTAGTTTAGTTTAGTCGATGGATCAACATCACGGCACACGGGTGTAACCCATAAGTGATCCGTTCTCTTCCTAACTCAAACCTGAGTCTGCAGAAACCCAGCTCAGTGCACGAACTCCTTAGCACCGGCGAGGATCCTGAAATACTTTGGGTAGATTTTTCACTCGAAATTTTGCCCGGGCAGCGCCGTCTAAGCTACTCTTCTTTCGATTTCCAACTGCCAAGGGAATTTTTACGTGCTCAACAATACACACGGGCGTCCGATCTCACTACCCAGAGACCAGGGGAAATTGTATTACTAGAAGTCCACGTGAAAAAAAATCCCGGTCCTCACCGGGGCTTGAACCCGGGTCCCCCAGAACTCGAGGCGGACACCATACCTCGAAGACATCTGAAAGCATTCTTAGGGAATCCATTTGGACATTTATAAAGCAATATGGGATCCTAGAAAAATTTATTAATTTAGTAAGGACTATATAAAGACATGAAATACAAAGTTCTTCATAGGGGAAAACAAACAGATACGTATGAAATATGAAAAAGAATGCGACAGGGATGCCTTTTGTCACCTTTATTATATATACTGACTCCAGAATGGATTGTGAAGACAGCAATAACTATAAACAGAAATGGAGGTTAGTGGACATCGGCAGAACAGTTTGATGATTGTGACTTCGTTGCTGGCATTGTCTTTCCGTCCCTCACACGAAATTAGATGCAAGATACGCACTCAATGGAAGGTCTCAACAATTAGGTCTTAAAATGCATAACGAAAAGACAAAGGGAAAACATTAATCACATGATAATTCGGCCTCATTTGGCGAAACCTCGTTTCAAGAGATAGAATCATACACCTATTTAGACGTTGTTTGTCCATCAAGAATGATGATAACCATTCATTTCATCCAGTGGGGTTGAAAGTATGGAGCCGTGAGTTCTAAAATGGCTGATAAGGCCTATTTTGGCTCGAAATGTTCTTTGACAGCGTGGACAAAGAATGCTTGACGTTTCTGGAGGAGGATTTCCTGCAGTGGTTTTTCTGTCCTGCCTTTTCTTCACAGCTCTTGCAGTCCTGGTTGCCTCACACGTGACTGCACCCTTGCGTAATGATGCACGCCACGAATTTCGGTCTCTGGCGCAGTCTCCCAGGTGTCATGATAAATTCCAAAAGCATTCAGAGAGATTTTCAGAGTGTCTTTAAAGCGTTTCCTCTGGCCGCCATTACCACAACGCAACTCACCGTAAAAAATTCGTTTAGGGAGCCTGTGATCTGGCATGCGAGTCAAGTGACAGGCCCAGCTAAGTCTGATTCTTCAATAGTAGAGTGTGGCATCACTAGGCATTGACGCTCTCTCTAGGACTTCAGTGTCTGTGATTTTGTCTTGCCATTTAATCTTCAGTAGCTTCCTAAGGCAGACTGTGTCGAAGTGGTTTAATTTCCTATCGTGTCGCTGATAAGCAGTCCATGTTTCACAAGCATATAGCAGTGTGGATAATACAACTGCTTTGTAGACTTTTAGCTTTGCTTGCAGCTTATTCCAATTTTGTCCCATACATTTTTGTACAGTCTGCCAAAGCTGGCCTTGGAGATTCTTGCATTCACTTCGTCATCAATTGTGGCAGCTTGTGGCACAGTGCTGCCAAGATAGGTGAATTTGTCCACAACATTTAGACTATGACCATTCACTTTGATATTCGGCACAGTGTGATTAATCCCCGGAGCTGGCTGGTACATAACTACAGTATTCTCCAAGTTGATATTGAGCCCAAAGTTAGCACAGGCATGTGAGAAAGCTGAAACATTGTGTTGCATGTCTGCCTCTGAGTTGGGATATAGTGCGCAATCATCAGCAAACAGGAGCTCTCTGGTGGTGTCGCTTGTTTTATCTTTCAGCCTTCTGAGATTGAATAACTCTCCATCCATGCGGTAGTTGATATCTATTCCAATGTCGTTGTTCTCGAAGGCATTCGTCAACATAGCTGAAAACATGAGGCTGAACATTGTTGGTGCCAGGACACATCCTTGCTTCACTCCATTGGTGACAGGAAAGGGCTCAGACAGTTCACCATTTTCCTGTACTCTTGCCTGCATACCATCATGAAATAGCCGTATTATTTGGACAAACTTTCGTGGACAGCCATATTTTGTCATAATCTTCAACAGTCCTTCTCTGCTGACTGTATCAAAAGCCTTGGTAAGGACAACGAAAGTGGAGAACATGTCGCAGTTCTGTTCCTGACATTTCTCTTGCAGCTGCCTTACAGCGAAAATCATTTCAACAGTTCCTCGCTCTTATCTGAAGCCACATTGACTCTCAGGAATAAAACCTTGATCAAGATGAGCCGTGAGGCGATTGAGAAGAATTCTGGCTAGTATCTTCCCTGCAATTGAACGCAAGGAGATGCCTCGGTGGTTGTCACAGAATTTGCTGTTTCCTTTACGTTTGTAAAGGTGGACTATTGACGCGTCCTTGAAATCTTGTGGCATGGTCTCGTTCAACCATAAGTTTATAAAGACTTGGTGAAGCTGCTCTGTTAGGACCGGCCCACCTGCCTTGTATATCTCTGCCGGGATGGAGTCAGTACCAGGTGCCTTGCCGCTGGAGAGTTGCTGGATGGTTTTGTTTACTTCCACTATGGTTGGCAGGTTATCAAGTGTATCATTAGTGAGAACTTGCGGAAGGCAGTTGATGGTTTCATCATCGAAGAAGGAAGTTGCATTTAAGATGTTGCTGAATTGCTCTGCCCAGTGTTGAAGGATTTCTTTCTTATCGGTGACGAATGTTCCCCCATCTGCACTGAGGAGGGGAACTATGCCTGGTGATATAGGACCATAGAACGCTTTCAGTGAGTAGTAGAAGTTTTTCATATCATGTCTGCAAGCAAAGCCTTAATAATTTTATAATTCATAAATAATAGCCTCTATTTAGATAGCAGTGTAGCAGTGTAGACACAGATGGGAGAGATTTACAATAAGAAAACAAAGGCACAAGGAGGTTTCATGGTATTAGAAAATGGTTGGAAGTCAAAATAAATTAAAACTACTACTAAACAAATATATTCAACTATGACGTTAACTCTGTACAGCTGTATGAATGAGAAACATGGAGAACGATACAGATATATAGATATATATATAAAGACCCCGGGTACAGATAACATCACAATAGACATTATCAATGCCTTAGAAGAATATGGAATAGACCAAGTCACCAGACTGCTGAACGCAATATACAATACTGGAGATATACCTCCTGAATTATGTAATTCTATATTTATTGCAATCCCCAAGAAATCAGGAGCCTTGGAATGCGATCAACATCGAACAATTAGTATAATGAGCCACATCACGAAGATTCAGGTGATAATTATCATGCAAAGAATTAGTAAGAATATACAACCCGAAAGAGAAGATGTACAATATGGGTTTGTAGAAGGTAAGGGCACAGTAAATGCAGTGTATATAATGAGAACAGTGACTGAACGTTGTATAGAAGTAAACACAGATCTATATTTTTGCTTTATTGACTACACAAAGGCTTTCGATAAAGTGAGACATGTCGACATGATAAGGATGCTTGAAGATCTACACATTGATGGAAAAGACCTTTTTTTTTTTAATTCGCATGTCCTTTTACAGGACATCGCTGTCAACAGCAGCATCTTTCAGCTGTCTGTTGATTTCTTGGCAAGATTACGCTCAGTAGTTTGCCATTGCTTTCTGAGCGGCCGGCTCAGTTATCCCGCAAATCACCAGCGGGGGACGAACTGCTCCCAGTTCTCGCCCGCTACGAGACTCTGTGTGATAAACGGGATTACGGAGAAAGCGGTGTAACCCCTCGGCCAGAGAGACCGGCGGAAAAGACCTTAGACTTATAAAAAAACATATATTGGAAACAACCAAGCTTCCATCAGAATTGATAACGATGTAGGTCAAAATCAACCTATTAAAAGAGTTGTGAGACAAGGATGCGTATTGTCTCCAGATCGTTTTTTAGATATGCAGGTGATACAGTCTTGATTGCAGACAATGAACCTGACCTGCAAAATTTAGTAGATGCTTTTGTTGCACACAGTGAACAACTAGGGTTAGAACTGAATATTAAGAAGACACGGATTATGGTTGTCACTGGGAAGAGGGAAATACCACAATGTGATATACGAGTAAATCGGCATATTCTTAAGCAAGTGAATCGATACAGTTATCTCTGCACAGTCATAACATCTGATGGGAGATGCCTTGAAGAGATTAGAACATGAATTGCCATTGCGAAGGTAGCCTTTTGCAAGATGAAAAACATACTGACCAATAAACATATATCAATTGAAACGAGAAAAAGAGTGTTGAAGTGCTACATAGAACCTGTACTTTTGTATGGATGTGAAGCGTGGACAATGAGCAGTCACGCTGAAAAACAGCTGATGGCTGTGGAAATGTTTCTGAAGAAAATGCAAAGAATACCATGGACAGTCAGAAAAACTAATGAACAAGTCCTTCAAGAAACAAATGAAGATCGTAAACTGATTAGAGTCCTTAGACGTAGTCAGTCAACATTTTTTGGGCATGTTATGAGAAGAACTGACTTGGAGAACTTAGTGACAACTGGCAAGATCGAAGGGAAGAGACCAAGGGGAAGATCGAGAAGTAAATACCTGGAGACAATATAAATACGCCGAGACAATAACACAGAGCTTATCCACTACTCTGGTGATCGAGTGAGATGGCAGAACATGACCGCCAACGCTTATCGGCATGGCACATGATGGATGGATTATAAATTACCAGTGTACCTCGCTCTTTGACGAAATCACTCCGACTTTTGATGTACTTGTGATTTGTATATTAATATATTATCCGGGGTGATACTAACAACATTACTCACCGAGAGCTGATTGGTCTATACACATATTGGTTTAGCATCATGTACCCAATAGTCCTCAAGCCGTGTTGACGCGTCCTTTAATTTACATTTAAATGAATAATATCAATAGAAATTTGTATTTGCTGAACTGTTACTTTTTAAATTTCTATTGATATTATTCATTTAAATGTAAATTAAAGGACGCGTCAACACGGCTTGAGGACTATTGGGTACATGATGCTAAACCAATATGTGTATAGACCAATCAGCTCTCGGTGAGTAATGTTTGTTAGTATCACCCCGGATAATATATTAATATACAAATCGCAAGTACATCAAAAGTCGGAGTGATTTCGTCAAAGAGCGAGGTACACTGGTAATTTATAATACTTGTGATTTGTATATTAATATATTATCCGGGGTGATACTAACAACATTACTCACCGAGAGCTGATTGGTCTATACACATATTGGTTTAGCATCATGTACCCAATAGTCCTCAAGCCGTGTCGACGCGTCCTTTAATTTACATTTAAATGAATAATATCAATAGAAATTTAAAAAGTAACAGTTCAGCAAATACTACAACAGGTATCAATTGTTTGTTTTGTAAATGAACAATTTGATCAACCAGAAACAGTACTTCACAATCTTCATGCACTGTGTATTTACTGATAAGTATGATTTTGCCTGCGTCATTGAGATATCACTTTTTTCTGCCGCAGAATCGGTTATATAGTTTATGGTTAAACTGGATTTCGAGGTGTTTGTTTATGTTGCCTTAATTAGGCAATATTTGCAGCCTGCTACATCCGATAAGCTATCTCTTCACAACAAGAACATATTTACGATCTTCACGTGTACAATGGGGGTTGTCTTAATTTGTCTTCAAGATAAAACTGCCAATAGTTCATAATTTATTGCCTAAAATATTTGAGCTCTTAATACCTTGTCTGTGTCTCCCTTCTGGCCATTTTACTAGATCGTAATACACGGTGTCTGCTATCTGTTTTATGCGACACTTTGGAAAGTTTTCTGTACACTCATTAATCTGCTGCTGTCCGAGAATCTTAACAAATAATCTCTTTATAACTATCCCATATTTCGTAAAACAGAACTTGCTTTCAAAGCAGCATGCGTCAAGACATCATTATTTCGTGCTTTATTTGATCCAATATTTGATACCTGAAATTATTTGTCAACATCTTGATGTGGGTGATGCTGTTGTCTGCAAACTTCATATCGTCTGCAATCGCTAATTTATCACGAAGTTTTCACGCGCCCTTCAGTTCAACTCTACATCCGCCTAACATCTAAAGCTTGTTGCTAGACAATCTATGAAATTCTCAATATTTTCTATTTTAATCATAACAGTAATTATCTTCTCATTCACAAAATATCTTGATAGTAATTGTTATCATTTTATGATGACATCTGTTAAACCATTTGTTTTCTTTCTTTTTGGAATCATTTCTTTGATTTTTATCAAATGCATTTGCCCGTTTTGTTTCGATATGTGTGTGTCAACTTACAAAGTAAATCTGTTCTCTGTTAAGAAAAAAAAAGGTAGTTTATTTCAATGTGATTTTAACATTGTCTCGGTCTTTAAAAGTTGCATGTGCTTACAATTCTATATGAAAACCCTGGTGGCAGATAGCACGACTGCCTCTCGCACGGTGATCATGTGCTTGAATCTCAGTGGTACCAGGGATTTTGTTTTAAATTGATTCTAGTTCTGAGGTCAACCCAGCATAAACTGTTTTAGCATTATTTTACCCCAGAATCCATTGGGGTCATCAAAATATAAGACTAGCACCATATATATTATCATCATCGGGTACTATACCAGCTGGTGTAGGCGTTCATGTCTCTCCATATATCTCGGTCTTGGGTGTTCTGGATCACCTCTGCTGATGATATTCCTCAATGCCAATGTTTCAATCCATCCGGGATCATTTCTCTTGGTCAGCCTATGCTTTCTTTCAGTTGATCTTTCCAGTCGTCACGATATTCTCCAAAGCCTCACTTCTTATCACATGACCAAAGACAGCTGTTTGTCTCTTTCCTATTGTTGTATATAATGTTCTAGTTTCATTGGCCTCTTTCAGGCAATCGTCATTAGTTACTCTGGCAGTCCAGGGAATTTGCAACATTCGTATCAAGAATCATATTTCTGTTGGTTCCAAATTCTTCCTAATTTGTTCATTTGCATTCCAAGATTCACTGTCCTGAAATGTTGGGAAGATAATGTAGTGGTTTCTCCTTGTCTTGCACATCCACATGGGAGTCTTTAACGGCTGCCTTTGACAGTCATTTTCGACTGTCAGGACAAGTGAGTGCCCTGCTCTGGTCAGCTGCAGAATTGTACAGTTATCCCAAGGGCTACGTTAGTCACATATGATGTGTGTCCCATCGTCTACCACCTGGAGTTGCAGTTTGGGATTTTCCCTTCCTAAAGCTATGGTCTATGAAGGTCAAAAGTAGTAGGAAATGGACGTTTCGGGTAGGAAATATGGTCCGTTTAAGTGCCTGCCGCTAGTAAATCCGTCTATATTCAATGATCAATATAACGGACCGCATTGAATTCGGACCACATAGAGAACGTTATTTAAGTCAAAAATCCAGGTCAAGGAAAGTAACTCTTCTATTGGGCTGTATACAAAACACGTGTGTGTGTATGTATGTATGTATGTGTGTGTGTGTGTATGCGGTTGCGGGGCGGGGCGAGCGGGCAGTGGGGTGGGCACAATTGGCGGTCGCGCGGGTGGGTTCGAACCTATAGAAACACGTGTCGTGGGTAGGAAGGTGTTTATTATTAGGTGGGAAATAATCCTTTTACGGCTTTAATTGCGGGACCGATGGGAAGTGGAAAATCCATCTTTGTGAAAATGTTTCTGGCGTTATGTATATAGTATAGAACCTCTTTTGTAAGAATAAAGAACAAAGAACGATCAGTATGAATTTGCATTAACATTGGTATGAAAGAATCCCTGAGACGGGTAGCAGATTACCATTCTGGCCACACAGATGTACCCAGGCCGCGTGTCATATGTCCAAGAGAGATTTAAGGACGCGACAGCCGCTTCACACGGGTATTTGCTCTTTGAACTTCGACAGGAAACATCGGATCAGCTCCGCTTACGAAACCGTATATTTCCCGATCAGCGTCAATTCGTCTACGTCCCTAAATAATATGTCCAACAGTGTGAAACTCACTGGGCCATGCTGCGGTTTCTGGGTGAAGCGAAGCCGTCTGTCGTGAAAGCCGTAATTAAAACAGCTTCCCCAGACCTCGTCCAATCAATTTGTGATTGCTGTCACAATATGTTAATAGGTAATGTTCCACGGACACCGGCTCTTAAGAGGCGTCTGGAGCGGCACAAAACAGTCTGTGTATGTGAGAGTGTGTGTTTGTGTGTTTGTGTTTGTGTGTGTGTGAAGTAAAGTAAACGACCCTTGTCCACGTCACAGACATTCAATGACATCAGCCCCATATTTATATACATCAAAGGGAGCCTGATGCTTGATGTAGCAATATCAGTGTCGTAAGTAATTATTTACTTACTTATGATGTCGTCCCTGGAGTGAGGAGAATCAACACCCACAATTTATTTTTTTTTAATCCCAAGATTATTGTCCTAGAGAAACCACCAGAATCCGTCCACAAACTCCCTCAGTCAGCAGACACCCCTTTCTTACTCTCACTCATCCCTGGATCATGCCCCCTCTCATTCTTCCCCAACACAACATACTCAACAACTCTCGCTTTAACAAATAAATACAACAATTAATTTATTAAAACAAAGAGCATGCGTGTGAGAGGTGTGTGTGTGTGTGTGTGTGTGTGTGTGTGTGTGTGTGTGTGTGTGTGTGTGTGTGTGTGTGTGTGTGTGTGTGTGTAATGGGTAGAATGTGTGTCGAATATTCTAATGTTAGACCAGTGATTTAGAAGCAAAGTCGGTAACATCATAGTGCTTAGCACACAACAGCACCATTTATTCCGGACAGTGAACCTCACTCAGAAGATGTTTCTCCGTCCACATGGCAACTTTCTCCAATCACTCGAACAAACAGGATGCTGGTCATCCGATAGACACTGTTGATCTTGGTCTTCACTCTACCACACGGTGAAGTTACTCTGTTTCATAATGTTTGTTGAACTGATAATCTTCCAATTAACTGAAATGTCACTTGGGGAAAATCTAATGTTCATAAGTCTCTGATCATAACATTTTCCCCTCTTTTAGAACACAACCTATTAATGTTATATATATATATATATATATATATATATATATATATATATATATATATATCCTTGGTATGCGAGTTATTAATCTTCGGTGATGAAGCCTATCACTCATTAAACACAACACTTATGTTCATTAAATCCTGCTCAGCAGAAGCCAGGTTTCTGCGACCAACTAGGTTCTGAGTCCCGTGTAAAAACCTCTCTGTAACCTCTGTCTTCATTCCGTGAGCCATCATTGTATAAAACTTTGAACTGCTTCTTCGTAATAAATCATCTCACACTCAAGTGGAACACTCAAGGGGAACTGTAATGGAAACATATGCCTATTCCTGTTGCTAATCGAGAAACTATGCAATCACAGACTGGATCTATGTCCGCGGATAACTATCACCACTTAGACATTATAGTCTCTCTCATGTAACACAACTCGGAATAATGCACCGATCTTAACACTTCAGAATGTTTTTGCCGACCCACTCCCCTGGTTTACCGCAACTGGTTTTATATTGGTGCTTGAGTGACGTCACCAAAAAGTCCAGACGCCAATCAGTCCAGAATCTGGTTTTGTCCTCCTGTTTTAGACTAACTGGAGTCAATTCCCCGTCAAGTTCACTTTCATCCAGGGAAATCTTTGTCTCATACAACAAAGATTCTGGCTGTCTGTGAGCCAGAGACCTTTCCCTCACATCACAGAATCCTTCCGCCTTCTGGCAGACATTCCGTCTATCACTTTCAAAGGCCAACTCCCGCCTTGCTGACAGATGACGCCAGTGCACATCTCTCGAACAACAACCTGCCAACAAAATGTCGACCGTGTGTAGACATCGAGGCGCGACTCACTCTTCTCATTCCCTACAACATCACAGGGTTGCTGTTTTTGCAGACTAAGGTCGGGTCTAGTTTGTCATCGATGGAACTAACAAGTTTATTCTGCGACATAGGCACCCTCCTAAGAGAGTAGTCCGCAACAACTCTTTCTTCTTGGAGGTTTCGACCCAGATGATCTATTCCTCTTCTTCAGGAGCTGGATGTCTAGACAGGAAATCAGCTCCAAAATTTTCCCTCCAAGGTATATACTCCACTGTAAAGTGGTATGGCTGAAGTAGCAACGACCACCGCATCAAACGGGCGTTGAGCTTCTGAGAAGTGGCCAGGAACACCAAGGGCTGATGATCCGACTGGACCCGAAACTTAACTCCATACAAATAGGGCTGGAATTTTTGCACTGCCCATACGAGAGACAAGCACTCTCTCTCGACGGTTGAATAATTCCTCTCAGCCTGGAGAAGTTTCTTACTTGCGTATGCCACAGGTTTCAAAACCGAAGCATCGTCTTTTCCTTCCTGTAACAAGGCTGCCCCAATCCCAATCGCACTTGCATCCGTTCTCAACACAAATGGTTTGGAAAGGTCAGGGAGCTGTAATACAGGTTTGCTGACCAAGGCCTCCTTTAACTGACTATAGGCAGTCTCACATTCTGGTGTCCAACTGATTTGGTCCGGGAATCCCTTTTTCAAGGTTTCCGTCAATGGAGCTCCCAGTTCAGTGAAATGTGGGATAAATTTGTGGTAGAACCCACACAACAAGAGAAAAGATCGCACATCCTTCTTCGTTGTTGGCCTTGGTGCATTTCTGATTTTCTCCAGGTTCTTCTCTTCTGGGACAATGTGTCCTGGAGTGATGGTGTGACCTAGAAATTCCAGAGTCTGGTAACCAATCATGCACTTGGTTGGACGAGCGGTAAGCCCTGCTTCCTTGAGTGTATTAAACACTCTCTCCAAGGATTACAAGTGGTCATCCAAGCTGTCACTGGAAATTAAAATATCATCTATGAATGAGATGATGGCCGGATCCTGTAACGGATCTACTAAAGTCCTCATCATGCGTGTAAACACACTAGGTGCATTGCTGAGTCCAAAGGGAATGACCTTGAATTCGTAGTGTCCACTGGGTGTACTGAAAGCCAACAGTGGTCGAATCTCCGGTTTGACTGGTATCTGATAATACCCCCGACTCAGATCTACCTTTGAAAAGTACAGAGCCATATGGAGCCTAGCGAATAACTGAGTTGGATTCGGCAAAGGTTCCACCTGAAACTGTGTATGACTGTTCAGAAGTCGGTAATCTATACACAACCGGTGTTCTCCACTTGGTTTGCGTACCAAAATTACTCCCGCGTTAGATGGGGATGTGGATGGCGCAATCACGTCATCCTCCAACAGTTTCTGTATTTCCTCCTCTAGGGCCTTTTCTTTAGAGAATGGCACTGGGTAAACCTTTTGGCGAACAGGCTCCTGGGTGGTCAAAGTCATCTCGAACTCCACCAACCTCGTTCGTCCTGGTTTGTCAGTCAGTATCTCCTTATGAGACTTGAGAACCTGGGTTATCTTTTCCCTCTCCTGGGAGGTCAGATCAGGGTTCACTTGCACATCCCTATAGGTTTCCTGGTGTACCAAGGGATATTCCCTGCCCTCGTTGGTTCCCCCTTCCGTCTCTACTGCAACTGCCATTGCCATGAGGTGCGCTGCCTTGTGTCCCGGCCTCTCTTCGTATTTCCGCAAGAGATTGATATGGAAAATCTTCGACTTTCCCCGGATCCGGATCTGATAGTTGGTTCTGGATATCACCCTTTCCACGGGAAATGGTCCTTGCCAACATATCTCCAGTTTGTTGTTTCCCGTTGGGAGTAGCAACAAGACGTTGTCTCCCACCTCTAGAGATCTTTCTTTAGACCTACGGTTGTAGTAAGCCGCATGGCTTTTTCTGGCCTTTTTCAAGTTTTGATTCGCCAGAGTCCATTCCTTGTGGAGTTTTTCTTTCAGTTCCTCCACGTATTTATAGGAAGAGATCACTTCTTCTGACGTCCCCTCTTCAGTCCAACTCCTCAACATGGCTTCCAACGGTCCTTTCATTGGACGACCAAACAGCAACGTAGCAGGAGGTAGTCCTGTTGAGTCATGAGGAACTTCCCGATAGGCAAAGAGTGCGGCTGGGATATATTCATCCCACCTATAAGGTTTTTCCTGCGCCAGTTTCCTGAGCATTGTCATCAACGTGCCGTTGAAACGCTCTACTTGTCCATTGGCTTGAGGGTGGTAAGGGCTGGTATGTATGTGGTTAGAGTGGAACACCCTAAATACCTCCTCCATCAATTTTCCACAAAACTGGGACCCATTGTCCGTCAGAATTTGATCAGGGAAGCCTAATCTGGTAAAGGACTCCATCAGTGCGTCTGCCACTCGTTTCGAGTCAATCGTGGTCAACGGTATGGCTTCACCCCACATTGTACAGCAATCCACCATTGTGAGAATATACATGTTCTTCTTCCTAGTCCTGGGAAGTGGACCCATAATATCGATGGCTACCCTCTCGAAAGAGAGTTCATGATGGGCATCTCACCCAAGACCACCGGTGCTGTCCAGTGTTTCGGTGCCACCCTCTGGCAGTCCGGGCATGACTTCAGATACCGACGCACATCACCTGTCATTTCCGGCCAATAGTAGTGGCAGGAAATGCGCTGCATCGTGGCGGCAATACCCATATGCCCACTGAATGAGATGGTATGCCCCATATGAAGAATCTGGAGCGGTGTGCCTTCGGGACCACCAACTGACCATGTAGGTTGTCTCCCCTTCCGGCTCTCCTGTAGAGTATCCTATTCTTCATATAGTACTGCCCCCGTTTGGGTGGATCAGCACTTTTCTGCAGCTTTTTGTAGCAAGGACGTAGAGTAGCATCCTCACTCTGGGCAGTTCTCAATTCCCCTGGCAGTGGGTTAGTCACATTTGCTTCTGCCTCATCCGTATTCGTCTGAGAGCGAGTCTGTATTGCTCCCATATGGATTGGCTCCCTGGGCATTCCCAGAAAGACATACCGGCAACCGAGGATTACTGGAAAAATGGGATCGGTCAACACAGCGGCCTTGATGGTGCCGGTGACATATCTTGACCGAATCTCCACTCTGGCAATGGGCAATTTCATGGCTACCGCACTCTTCTGTGCAGGCTGTATCTCCATGGTCTCACCTGTGAATTGTTCTGGATGTACCAGATCCGCAGAAATCACGGCCTCCCCGTCCAGTCCTGTGTCGTACAAACACTCCACTTGACGACCGTTAACCTCTATCAATTCCACTACAGGTGGTTTATTCTGGTCTGGAGCCTCTTCCTCGGCCTCGCCCTGTTCGGTGGGCTCCACCTTAGGTTTCCCGGGGCACACGACGAATTGAGTGTCTTCTGACTTTCCCCTGCAGTCAATAGCATTGTGTGTATTCGACCTGCAGTGTTTGCACCATTTCCCTGTCCTAGATTTTCTAGTGCCGGACTTTATTGAGCTCTCCTGGTGGCGAGCTTCCTTGTCGACCTTGGCATTGTCAGTGTCCACCTGCGTTGAAGTCACTTGACATGCCGCGAAGTGAGGGTTCTTAGCCTTCGATTTGCATTCCTTCGTATTGTGAGAAGGTGTCTTACATATCGAACACCACTTCTCCGACCACGGTCGTTTTTTAGTAGAGCTCGAAGTGCTCTTGCTTCCCTCCTTCGTCTTCTCCAAACTCTCCTCTGAAGTTTTAACATATGGTTCCACCTTCTTAGTTCCTGTGCTTTTTGCTTTCTTCAGGTTATGTTTTTCCTGACTGTTGGTGTTTGTAGAAAGTTTTCTGCTGCCTGCCCATGGTCCTCGAGGAACCGTTCTGCCAATTTCGTCACCATGTCGATTCGTTCCGCCCCTTGTTCTCCCAAGAATGTCCTGAGAGGTTTCGACATTTGCTTTCGCATCTGGTCGACTACCATGAGCTCTTCCAGACTCTCATAGTCATGCGCGAACCCAGCCAAATCCATCCACTTATGGAGATATGCTTTCAGACGCAGACTATAGGCGGCAAACAACTCCCCCGGTTCTCTTTTTGCTCCTCGAAATTTTTTCCGGTAGGTATGTGACGTAACTTCGAATCGTTTCAACAGAGCCGTCTTCAACTCGTCATAATTGTTCTCGTGTCCTGGCGGCAGGCGAGAATAAACCTCGTAACCGGTCCCGCGTAACCCCTGGGATAGCTTGAGATTCCATTTGTCCCGCTCCAGACCCATAGCAACAGACATATTCTCGAAGCGTTGAAGGAACTGGTCAATCTTCTCCTTGTCCTCCTCGTAGATCGCTAGAGGGAACTTCATAGCATGGTAGCTATGTCCACCTACTGGTGTTGAGCCAGGGAGAGAGGAACCTCCCACTGCTCCCTCAGTTTCCCCACTAGATTGCCTCTTAAGCTCGAGTTCCCGCATCCGGTACTCGTGCTCCCTTTTCTTAGCTTCTTGTTCAGCCTCCAGTTTCTTAGCTGCTTGCTCAGCTTCAAATTTCTTAGCTGCTTGCTCAGCTTCAAATTTCTTAGCTGCTTGCTGAGCTTCCATTTTCCTAGCTTCTTGTTCCAACTCCATCCTTCTCAATTCCAACTCAGCCTTTCGATCTTCTCTTTCTGCTTGGCGATACTCTCTCTCTCCACCTCCTGTATGTAATCTGTTAGAGCAGAACCCGACAATCCCATTTCTTCCCTCTTTGCCCTTAGCTCTGCCGTAGTTAATTTAGGAGTTACCATATTTCAAAGAGGTAAGATAGCATATAGAGTATAGATTAACACCTAGATAAATATATAGATCATAAACAATTACAGTTAATCCATATATTTATGACCACAACACAACACAATCACTCAGTGACAAGAGCATAATCAGGACTACAGACTTATGCAGACGTGTGAAGTGTGAACAGACAAGATATGTGTCTTAACCCCTATCCACATTCACTCTAGCTGGATTCTCGCTCTAACAATATCACCGTCCTCTAACTAAAGATCCCGTGTCAAAAGACCCCGTTATCAGAAAATCCCACTGTCAAAAGATCCCGTTTACGAGCGCCCAATAATTGTCGTAAGTAATTATTTACTTACTTATGATGTCGTCCCTGGAGTGAGGGGAATCAACACCGACAATTTTTTTTTTTAACACAAGATTATTGTCCTAGAGAAACCACCAGAATCCGTCCACAAACTCCCTCAGTCAGCAGACACCCCTTTCTTACTCTCACTCACCCCTGGATCATGCCCCCTCTCATTCTTCCCCAACACAACATACTCAACAACTCTCGCTTTAACAAATAAATACAACAATTAATTTATTAAAACAAAGAGCATGTGTGTGAGAGGTGTGTGTGTGTGTAATGGGTAGAATGTGTGTCGAATATTCTAATGTTAGACCAGTGATTTAGAAGCAAAGTCTGTAACATCATAGTGCTTAGCACACAACAGCACCATTTATTCCGGACAGTGAACCTCACCCAGAAGATGTTTCTCCGTCCACATGGCAACTTTCTCCAATCACTCGAACAAACAGGATGCTGGTCATCCGATAGACAATGTTGATCTTGGTCTTCACTCTACCACACGGTGAAGTTACTCTGTTTCATAATGTTTGTTGAACTGATAATCTTCCAATTAACTGAAATGTCACTTGGGGAAAATCTAAAGTTCATAAGTCTCTGATTATAACATTTCCCCCTCTTTTAGAACACAACCTATTAATGTTTGTTAGGTAGATGTGTATATATGTGTGTGTGTGTGTGTGTGTGTGTGTGTGTGTGTGTGTGTGTGTGTGTGTGTGTGTGTGTGTGTGTGTGTGTGTGTGTGTGTCCTTGGTATGCGAGTTATTAATCTTCGGTGATGAAGCCTATAACTCATTAAACTCAACACTTATGTTCATTAAATCCTGCTCAGCAGAAGCCAGGTTTCTGCGGACCAACTAGGTTCTGAGCCCCGTGTAAAAACCTCTCAGTAACCTCTGTCTTCATTCCGTGAGCCATCATTGTATAAAACTTTGAACTGCTTCTTCGTAATAAATCATCTCACACTCAAGTGGAACACTCAAGGGGAACTGTAAATGGAACCATATGCCTATTCCTGTTGCTAATCGAGAAACTATGCAATCACAGACTGGATCTATGTCCGCGGATAACTATCACCACTTAGACATTATAGTCTCTCTCATGTAACACAACTCGGAATAATGCCCTGATCTTAACACTTCAGAATGTTTTTCCCGACCCACTCCCCTGGTTTACAGCAACTGGTTTTATATTGGTGCTTGAGTGACGTCACCAAAAAGTCCAGACGCCAATCAGTCCCAGAATCTGGTTTTGTCCTCCTGTTTTAGACTAACTGGAGTCAATTCCCCGTCAAGTTCACTTTCATCCAGGGAATTCTTTGTCTCATACAACAAAGATCCTGGCTGTCTGTGAGTCAGAGACCTTTCCCCCACATCACAGAATCCTTCCGACTTCTGGCAGACATTCAGTCTATCACTTTCAAAGGCCAACTCCCGCCTTGCTGACAGATGACGCCAGTGCACGTCTCTCGAACAACAACCTGCCAACAAAATGTCGACCGTGTGTAGACATCGCGACGCGACTCACTCTTCTCATTCCCTACAACATCAAAGGATTGCTGTTTTTGCAGACTAAGGTCGGGTCTAGTTTGTCATCGATCGAACTAACAAGTTTATTCTGCGACAATCAGGTCGCCCTCTCCCACTTCCCATCAAATGACCTCGTATCCATTCTGGGCTGGGTGGATCAGGGAGCCCAGGTCAATGTTTTTAAAATAGCACCATCCTCTTTATGGTTTCGAACACATGATCGACCGCTTGGTCGGCTAGTAATCGCGCTGACCACGGCAGTACTGCGGCTGCCAGGTAATATAACTGTATTTGTATGCGTGCAAGTGTGTGCGAGTATGTTTGTGTGTCTGTGTGTGTGTGAATATGTGTTTGCGCGCGCGTGTGTGTGTTTGCGCGCGCGTGTGTGTGTGTGTGTGTGTGGTTGTGTGTGTGTGTGTTTGTGTGTGTGTGTGTGTGTGTGTGTGTGTGTGTGTGTGTGTGTGTGTGTGTGTGTGTGTGTGTGTGTGTGTGTGTGTGTGTGTGTGGTTGTGTGTGTGGCAGAGGTAACCTGACATTAGACACGGTTGTCTGGATAGGAAGTCTAAGAACAACATATAATCTCTGAGACATGGCGTTGTTAGGTTAGGTAATCGCCTACCTTACTCGCAGTATTTATTTATCTCAACTGTGAGCATTAAATTGCTACTAGACACACGGCTATGCTTTGGCTGTTTGATTTTGAATCCACGCTGAAGTCACAATCTACGAAAATCATTGACACTACCTTTTAAGCTGTTTTAACATTTCTTACGTCCACACTGGCAGTTTTTTGCGCGATTCACTATAGTTTTGAATGATTAAATTACGCAATGAAACAAATACCAAACAGCCCAATTTTTCAATTAAAAACCGCTCTGCCATTTTTAACGGCCTAATAGTTTTTTATCAGCCTTGCCAGGTAATTAACGAATGCAATCCAAAATAAAATTCTCCTCTAAAAACATCTCTTCAGATGTGCATTGAGCTTGCTTTGGCCAGTAATGAAGGCACTGGAAGGACAAGTATTGTGTTAGGCATCGCTTCATGCGTTCGTGTCACATTAACAATGACAGATACAGCGTATCAAGCAGCTGACTTTATTTACAGCTTCAATAGATGCATTACGTTGCCGCTCTTCGTTAGAAGTTTGCACATCTTTATCAGCTCGAAAGCATTAGAACCCGTTTCCAAGGTTACGTTATTATTTTTAATGCCGTCTTCGCAGAACGTCGCTCTCAACACGGCCGGCCAAATACACTGATGATCATTCTCCAGTTTCGTTTGGCGATCATTCGCCAGTTCGCCTGACGATCATTTGCCAGTTCGACTGACGTTCATTCTCATTTCCCATGACGATCATTCGCCAGTTCGCCTGCCGGACTCGTTTTCATACTCTGGGTGTCTTTAATGTCTTATGTCCTCCTTCGTTTTGATCTACCCTGCCTCTTTTTTCCAAAAAGGAAGCATGATATTATTGTTCACTTTAAGTCAATGAATTCACCTGGATTTGTGGACACCTCTGAGGTACTTCAGAGTTAGGTACTGACTGCCCCTTCTTCATCTAGTCTATGTCTTTTGAGCCTGTTGTGAGAGATGACTATGGAGATATCATCATAATCATCATGTACCACCCCCGATAAGCTTCGGAGGTCATGTTCCGCCACCTAACACGATTACCGGAGTCTTGGATCAGCTATGTGTTCTTGTCTCTACGATGTCCTGTCACCAAGTCATCCAGATATTTACTTCTCTGCGTTCCTTTTGTTCTTTTCCCCTCAATCTTGCTAGTGGTCACCAAGTTCTCTAGTTTATTTCTTCTCATAATGTGTCCAACAAAATGTTGACTGTCTACGTCTAATTTCTCTAAACAGTTTACGGTTTTCATTTGATACTTGTAGGACTTGCTCACTGGTTTTTCTGTCTGTCGATAGTATCCTTCGCATTTTCCATAGAAACAACATCTCCACTCTCAGTATTGTCCTGTCCTAATGCATTTCTTGAGGTGAGCATTATTGCAACCAAATAATGCCTGTCCACAGCCTTCTGTCTCGGGTACTTTCAATCACTTCCGATATTGATGTTCCTTTATGGCATGATGTGAACGTGTCCATCTTCTCCTTTCTCATTTCCCACTGCTTTACGTTGTCACGAAATAATCTCATTCGCATGACATGCCCAAAGAATTCGGACTGTCCTCGTCTGATTGGATTAATCACTTCACTTTGTGTGTCAACGTCTTTCTAGATATCTTCATTACCCTTCTTATATGTACACGGTGTTCTTATTATTCATCTACAAAAGCACATTTCCTCAGCTTCCACATAATCCACAATAGTCTGTTAATTGTCCACGATTTGCTTCCGTAAATAACGATTGCATAAGTCTTAAGAAGGCTTTATCTCACCTGGATTTACAAAAATATATTGCAGGAAACATTCTTTATCTTAAATGCACTGTCCCTGGCAAGTTAAATGTTTGCTAAATGCTGAAGACGTCGTCCAAAACCCTGGGATGTGTATAGCTAGGGTAAACTGGCACATTATTTTTCTCAAAACACTCTCAAGGACAGCTGTTAATTAAATATAGTGAGTGCCCTACAATAAATTGCTAAACTTACTTACATACACTTGAAGGCGATGTGACGTAGTGTGTAAGATTCTGGCTGACCAACCGTATGCATAGGTGCTCAAGTCGTCTGAATCCTTAACTGATTCATGAACTATTGTCAACTGGTGTAGCAACTTCTCTGTACCTAAATGTCGTCGCCACGTGGACAGTGTAGTAGAAATTTCCTCTTTAATGTTACTTTATGTCAGACATTTCATCAGCATTCCCATATATTAGATAGCTGATAATGGTAACATTTGTAAGTCCGCTCAGACCTTTCACGCCAGAGGGCACGCTATGTAAGCGATATTAATATAAAGGTTTTAGGCATCGTTAAAAGAATATCAAATTTAAATGTATTTTGATGAGTTTTACAAGTTACATGTTGTATGATTTGTTTGATCAAACTCAGAGATGTACCTGCTTACCCACTAAATGAACCCCAGTCCAGATATCTTTCTACCCTTTTCAATAAACTTGACCAAATACTTAGCATCTTGCCTTCCGACCTTCCGACCAACCAACCTAGTTACATGCTTTATCTAACATCTCGTTATCTTCCTTCTTGCTCATCTGTCCGTCCGTCCGTCTGTCCGTCTGTCCGTCTGTCTGTATTAATTTATAATATATCTGTTCATCCGCCCGTCCGTGTGTTTCTTTAAATATAAACAAGCAACTACAGGCGCCTTTTTTTACACCTTAAAGCTTTCTGTAAATGTAGTCCCTAGCCCCTTATTTCTAACGACCAACCGGCGCTCGTTGGTTGACGTGGTCAATATCACACTGGTCCCTTCTCGGTGACATTTCCTGCGGCCCATGTTAGGTTGGTCAACTACTTGAGAGCATAGGTCAATGTTTACACTTCGCAAGGTTTGGTCGGCACGTTCGAGTTTTCTAGCCCCTGTGCCACCACGGCTCCCATATACTACTAGTTTTGAAAAAGCAAGTTGCGTGTTCTTTATAAGACGTGGCAATTAACCCCGGCATTTTTGGCTGTTTGTTATTTTCTAGTAGATGACAGCAATTTTGGCTGTTTGTTATTTTCTAGCAGACGACAGCATTTTTGGCTGTTTGTTATTTTCTAGTAGACGACAGCATTTTTTGGCTGTTTGTTATTTTCTAGTAGATGACAGCAATTTTGGCTGTTTGTTATTTTCTAGTAGATGACAGCAATTTTGGCTGTTTGTTATTTACTAGTAGATGACAGCAATATTTTGGCTGTTTGTTATTTTCTAGCAGACAACAGTTACAGTTTTTGACAGTTGATAAACAGGCCTGCGTGCCCAATTTATAACCGTTTTAAATCAATTCTGTCATTCCCTGCTTTGTTTTGTTATTGAACTCTTAATCCCCCCTACCCCCCTCTCTCTATCTCTCTCTCTCTCTCTCACACACACACACACACACAACACTCACTCACTCACTCACTCACTCACTCACTCACGCTGTCTGTATTTTTCAACATTTTTTCCTATCTCTCCCCTTCTCAAGATCTTCACTCTCCCCTAATCTCTCTTTCTTTTAGTCTGTCTCTCTGTCTCTCTCTTTTTCGATCCACCTCTCTCTCTCTCTCTCTCTCTCTCTCTCTATATATATATATATATATATATATATATATTATATATATATATATATATATATATATATATATATATATATATATATGCCGGCTTTGTGGCTTAGAGGTTATGACTTTTCTCCGTAATCTCGTATATTCTCGTCGTTAACGTGATGACGGTGAGAATCAGCAGTGGTTCGAATCGCATCGGTAACTTACGGGGTATGTGAGCCGGCCGCTCAGAAAGCAATGGCAAACTACTGAGCGTAATCTTGCCAAGAAATCAACATACAGCTGAAAGATGCTGGTGTTGACAGCGATGTCCTGTAAAGGATATGCACAATATCTTACGTCCACACTGGGTCTTAAACCTGGCTCGCTAACCTAACACATGTGAGACAGTACAAGTAACAACGTGATTTGACTTGAGACTCAACGACACAACGTTCAATGGATTTATTTACAGATCATATGCAATACGATGATCATTACAAGATATATGTTATACTTCAATACACTTACATACACAATACAGCTCACAGTCTATCTCTCAAGATGAACAGACACTCGACTTTCGGGCACAGAAACCATACAACGCCTTTCTCTCATCATACGTCCAGTCGAATCCACGTCCCAGAGCTGTCTGTCTATAGCTCGTAACTTGCCTCCCCACCTCAAGTGGCTTCACGAGGCATGCGTGCGTCTTGCTTCGTCCTTGCCTGACCGCTGGCCGTCTCGTCAGCCAGCAACCTCGCAGGCAGGTAACTACTACTCGCCTGGCGGGCGTAACGAAGTTACGGCATCCCGGCTGGGGACTAAGTCACCTGACGGGCGTAACGATGTCACTGCATCACTGCACTACTCTAGACTCTGACATATATATATATATATATATATATATATATATATATATATATATATATATATATATATATATATATATATATATTCCTCTAACCATATCTCTTTTTTTCTGTTCCCTCTGTCCTTGTCACAAAAGCGAATGAATACTAACAATTTAACAAAACACTGAAGTACCTTTTACGAAGTTTTGTTTGTCGTGTATGATAGATACACGGGAGCCATGGTTGTGCAGTTGCTAGCACACTTGTCTGCCGGCTGGGTAGCGGCATGTTCGAACCCCTCCCCCCTCCCCCCATACACACAACCACACTGGATCCAGAGATTAAAAAACACTATTGATATCTACACCCGAGTCGACCCAGCCTAGCATGTGTACCAAGAAATGTTTTGAGACGTAAAGAGGCCAAGTTGATATATCCCATGCCGCCCACATCGCACCAACCCCTCTATACAAATATGCGGCTAGCTTCGTGTATCCATTATGTCTCACTGGGTGGAAGCGGGTCCTTCACCTTATATTGTAATGTGATCTGTATGTCGTCTGTGGTTGTGATAGCTTTTGTCCGAGGTCCGAGGTGTTGAATCATTGACACTGAAATGTATCGTTATTGATGTCTTTTCAAATAGGAACGTTATGTCTAGTAGTAACACATGGTGTTTGTAAAGTTACATTAAACTTTGTATGTAGAACAAATCTGAAACATTCTTTCTTCCGTTGGTAACACCATTCTATTTGGCGTGCACAGAAATACTCCAGCATTCTCGTTGCATATTGCTTCACGATGGACTGTGAAGCACATTTTATTTATGACATCATGTACTTCATTTTTCAGATTTGTTCTACATGCAAAGTGTAGTGAGACTTTACAAACACCCGGTATCTACAGAACTTATAAATTGCATAGACAATACCTGTCATCCGTCATCTACCGCCTATAGTACCTTGCAGTGTATGGTAGGGTGACCTTGAGCCTGAGGAATTAAGGCGCCTGGCTAGTGCAGTGGCCGCAAACTGAGTTTTCTTTTTTCCCCCCGACAGAAACAAATCCCACGCCTTACCGAGGATTCGAACCCAGGTCTCCCGAAGGAGATCCCGGAGTTTTAGCCACTCGGCTTGCCGCTAACCTGTGTATCAACAATAGTATTAAAATGTAATTACTAGAATTTTAGAATTAGTGTATTTCAATTAGCCAATGGCACAGGGAGATACTGAGAGAGAAAGTGGGAGACAAGGAGAGAGATAGGGAGGAGAAAAATAAAGAGAAAGAATTGAGTAGAATTTTTTTTTCGTAAAATCATGTGTATTGACATACATCTCTTCTTTCTCAGATAAAACACCAGAGTACTGTTTTGCTTTCACTGCTCTCTCTCTCTCTCTCTCTCTCTCTCTCTCTCTCTCTCTCTCTCTCTCTCTCTCTCTCTCTCTCTCTCTCTCTCTCTCTCTTTCAATTCCTCAATTTCTCTCTCCATCTATCGATTTATATATACATCCATCCATCCATCCATCCATCCATCCATCCATCCATCCATCCATCCATCCATCTATCTATCTATCTATCTATATATCTATCTATCTATCTATCTATCTATCTATCTATCTATCTATCTATCTATCTATCTATCTATCTGTCTGTCTGTCTGTCTGTCTGTCTGTCTGTCTGTCTGTCTGTCTGTCTGTCTGTCTGTCTGTCTGTCTGTCTGTCTGTTTACCTATCTCTGTTGGCTTTTTGTTTATTTTTGTAATCAATAGAAGCGCACACTGCCTATATTTGGAAATAACGACAAATCATCAAATGTTGGTAAAGTTTCATTGAAAAGAAAAGAAAACATAACATTGTATTGTTAAACACTAGAAAGCCACAATGTAACCACAATTAATGTTGTGCATCTACATTGCATGCCTCGTTGAGGGGATGGGGGTGGGGGGGGGGGGCGCCTAGGGCGCATGCTGGCGTGCAACCACTTACGTTTCGTTACCCTGGGTCTTCTCTCTAAAGCACACAGTTTCTATTCTCAAACTGACAGATATATAGACATATACAGATATTATTAATTATTATTATTATTATTAGTAGTAGTAGTAGAAGTAGTAGTAGTAGTAGTAGTAGTAGTAGTAGTAGTAGTAGTAGTAGTAGTAGTAGTAGTAGTAGTAGTAGTAGTAGTAGTAGTAGTAGTTATTATTGTTGTTGTTGGTTGTTGTAGAAGTAGTGGTAGTTGTAGTGGTGGTTGTGGTAGTATTAGTAGTAGTAGTAGTAGTAGTATAGTAGTAGTAGTAGTAGTAGTAGTAGTAGTAGTAGTAGTAGTAGTAAGTAGTAGTAGCAACAGCAGCAAGCAGCAACAGCAGAAGCAGCTTTACTAGCAAAAGTAAAGTAAAACCAGTAATAATTTAAATATAGCCAATAATAATGTCTGTAGTAGCAAAATTAGTGGAACTAGATTATCGCAGCTGCAGCATCAATACCATTCTTAGTTGCTATAACAACAGCAATACCAACAGTTGAGTCAGCAACAGCAGCAGTAACAGTATCTAATACTACGTATATCGCAATCTCTTTACTAATCACTAATTTCCGCAAAGTCTTCCCCGTTTTAATCAATAACCCATTGGTTGCTCTAATCCCCACCTTAAGGAATGCATTAGGGAAGGACAAAGCTAAGACAAATAGAATGTTATATATCAGAAAATCATGCTACTTGCAAATGTACATGTAACTCTTACAGGACATGATGACTTAGGTCTGCTTGGAGGAAGATTAATGTTTCTTTACTAGTTTCCATGTAGTTTAAATTTATAGGGTTAGTTATCTCTATGTTTTTGTCTTGTTTTCGTGTAGTTGAAAACTCGCCAATAAAAAGATGACACTTGCAGTGGAAAAACAGTTAAAGTGTTATATAGAAACGATACCGTTGTATGTATTTGAGACATAGACAATATGTAAAAAAGCTTAGAAACATCAATAGGCTGTGAAATGTGGTTTCTATGGACAATGTAGAAAGTAACATGGACGGACAGAAAAAAAAACACGAATGAGTCAGTTCTTCAAGAAACAAAGGACAACAGTAAACTGATTCGAGAAATTAGACGTATACAGTCGAAAAATCAGGCTCAAAGACCCCTCTGCCATACACCGCAAGGTACTATATTGGCAGTAAATGACAGTTTGTTTTTTTTGACAGTCGAAAATTTCGGGCATACTTATAGAAAAATAATCTAGAAAACTTAGTGACGGCTGGCAACATTTGTGCTCGTTTCCAAGACTCTGGTAATCGTGAGAATTGGTGAACCATGACAGCCCACATTTATCGGCTTGGCACATCATCATGATGATTTCAACCTAATTTTATTATGCAAATACTGCTAAATGGTACGAGGGTAATGTTAATAAGTACGTCACAAATGGCTGTAGAAAAATAACTACACATAATAACAACTTGACACCATTTTATTTGTATAGCATTCATTGTTCCTTTATTTCTCAACATAATTTCCATCAACTTTGATGCACTTATCCCATCGTTTTATCAGTCCTCCTAAACCGGCTGCATAGAACTGCGTGCTTTGTTTTAATTTACCGGCCATCCCACAGAACTGTGTGACTTACTTATTGACTTGCCCTCGTAACGTTTTCTACCCAGCTATACACCGCCTTCCGGGACAAACATTGGTCAGCATAAGCACTGACAACGCACCTTGGCGGGGGACATTTCGCGAATGACGCCGAAGTTAAATGTGAAGTGAAAACGTGGTTTAGAAAACAGAGCACGCAGTTCCGTGCAGCCGGTTTGGGAGGACTGTTAAAACGATGGGATAAGTGCATCAATGTTGGTGGAACTTATGTAGAGAAATGAAGGGACAATACATGTATAAATATAAATTGGTTTTATGTTGTTATCATATTTAGTTATTTTTCTACAGCCATTTGTGACTTACTTATTAACTTACCCTCGTATTTAACAGTTGTAACTAGGGGAACACGATGACGTCCAAGAATAAAATGGATTGACCACATCACAGACAGAACGACACTATCCAGTGCCGCCCACCGGGCGCTGGAACGCAAATTATTCCTCCCCAGGACGCGTGACGGCAGAAGCGGAAGATGATGATGGTAATGATGATGATGAACTAGGGGAAACATTCTTTTATTTTTTTTTTTTATAAACGTTACAGGCCAAAATATTGGTCTTGACTTTTTTTTAAGAGTTAACGTTAATAGAACTTCTTTACATTACATCTGTAACGTCAAATACTTGTTTACCTTGATAACATCTGAAGGACTGAAGATATGGAAAGCAAAGTCTGGACTCTAAAACAAACAACAGTCTACATACACCCTAATACACATGACAGTGGAAGACACAAATGAAGTTTATTTTACTGTGACTAGCAAAGAATCAGATCCGTGTACAACAACAATTCACTGCCAAGAAACTAATAAGAAATGTAAATATTAAAATAATTGCATTTAATTCAAGAGATAGATCATTGAAAACACCGAGAATCTTCTTCTTCTTCTTCTTCTCTTCTTCTTCTTCTTCTTCTTCTTCTTCTTCTTCTTCTTCTTCTTCTTCTTCAGCTTTCCGAGCCATTGAGGTTCTTTGCTTGCAAATACAATCCGTCTCCATCGTCTCTCTGGTGGACCTTTTTGCCATCGTTGATTCCAAATGCTTGTGGGTCTGTACATGTAATCTCTCCACCGTCTTCTTGGTCCCTCGGGGTCTACGGGCTTTTTTTCCTGAGTGTAAGAGAGTGATAAAACCCCGGAAGCGTTATGAAAATATATTCACGTATTGGGCCTCAAAAACCGTTAAACTTCGGACTTCCAGTTCATAAAAGGCGTGGTATTTTATTTGTTCACTGTTTTTTTAATTGCCGCTACCACGGGGGTTGGGGTTTTCGAGGTATGGTGACCCCCTCCAGGGGCTGAGGTCCGGGTCAAGCCCCGTGAGGGCCGGGATTTTTTTTTCAAAAAAAACCCGGTTTGGGGGTACCCCCT
>JACEFZ010000469.1:0-34561 GCA_014155875.1 Cepaea nemoralis
TGGCCAACCCAATGTGTGGGTTGTATTGTGGGAGATCCAGCCGTGGATAGTAGCTGGATTACCTGTCTTGTGGACTGAGATAAGAAGCAGGCCGTGAGAAGGCATTGATGTGTGCTGGTTAAATTGTGAGGAGGATATTTATATTCTATGGATTACATTATTTTCTGGATGTATAAACATGTTCCGTCTGTCCGTCTGATTTCTGGAATAAATGATTATGTGCGCCAACTCAATCTTGTTTCATGACAGGTAAAGGTGCACTTCTGGGGTGAGTTGGTTTAAGAGACAGTTAGATATCTCAATTGACACCATGAACATCGTTACCTAGACAACGACCATCACACTACAATATCGAGCAAAGATCATCAAGAACATTGATATTATCATCAAGAACAACGTGTGACATACACAATATGCTGTAATATCTGACTACATGTATATAAGTAACCTGAAAGCTACCTCAGTGGAGATGGATACACAATATGCTGTAATACCTGACTACATGTATATAAGTAACCTGAAAGCTACCTCAGTGGAGATGGATACACAATATGCTGTAATACCTACTGACTACATGTATATCAGTAACCTGAAAGCTACCTCAGTGGAGATGGATACACAATATGCTGTAATACCTACTGACTACACGCATATAAGTAACCTGAAAGCTACCTCAGTGGAGATGGATACACAATATGCTGTAATACCTACTGACTACACGTATATAAGTAACCTGAAAGCTACCTCGGTGGAGATGGCAACTCTTACCTGGCCTGTGCTGGTCAGACAGACGGTGTGCATGCCACCGGCACACACCTGGATCACTGGGTCGGGGATGTCCACATGAGCAAACCGCGTACGTTCCATGATGTCTTCCCCCAGACCAAGTTGGCCTACATCCCCCATGCCACATGTCAGGACCACACCTTGCACGGAGCTGTGCGAGTCATGAATCACTGAAACAATACAAGCACAGGTGTAACATTGTGTGAGTCACTGAAACAACACAGGTGTCACATGTCTGTGTGAGTCACTGAAACAAGACAAGTGTAACATACCTCTATGTATGTGAGAGTTATGTATCACTGAAATACAAGCATGGGTGTAACATATCTCTGTATGTATGTGAGAATTATGGATCACTGAAACACAAGCATGGGTGTCACATACCTCTGTATGTATGTGAGAGTTATGGATCACTGAAACACAAGCACGGATGTAACATACCTCTGTATGTATGTGAGAGTTATGGATCACTGAAACACAAGCACGGGTGTAACACACCTCTGTATGTATGTGAGAGTTATAGATCACTGAAACACAAGCACGGGTGTAACATATCTCTGTATGTGTGTGTCACTAAAACATGTCTGTGTATGTGTGTGAGTGTGAGTCATTGAAACAATAGGAACACAAGTTTAGTTACAGTGCCATTCTGTGTGTGTGACTCAGTGAAAGACTAGGTTTGAGACAGCTCAATCTGTCACTATACTCTGTGAAAATCATAATGACAGCTCCATCTGTCACTATACTCTGTGCAAATCACAATGAGACATCTCCACCCATCACTATGTGCAAATCACGAGACAGCTCCATGACACCATACTCTGTGTAAATCAAAATGAGACAGCTCCATCTGTCACTATACTCTGTGCAGATCACAATGAGACAGCTCCATTTGCTACTATGTGCAAATCACAATGAGACAGCTCCATTTGTCACTATGTGCAAATCACAATGAGACAGCTCCATCTGTCACTACACTCTGTGCAAATCACAATGAGACAGCTCCATCTGTCACTATACTCTGTGCAAATCACAATGAGACATCTCCACCCATCACTATGTGCAAATCACGAGACAGCTCCATGACACCATACTCTGTGTAAATCAAAATGAGACAGCTCCATCTGTCACTATACTCTGTGCAGATCACAATGAGACAGCTCCATTTGCTACTATGTGCAAATCACAATGAGACAGCTCCATTTGTCACTATGTGCAAATCACAATGAGACAGCTCCATCTGTCACTACACTCTGTGCAAATCACAATGAGACAGCTCCATCTGTCACTATACTCTGTGCAAATCACAATGAGACAGCTTCATCTGTCACTATACTCTGTACAAATCATAATGAGACAGCTCCATGTCACTATACTCTGTGCAAATCCCAATGAGACAACTTCATCTGTCACTATACTCTGTGCAAATCATAATGAGACAGCTCCATGTCACTATACTCTGTGCAAATCACAATGAGACAGCTCCATCTGTCACTATAAAAAATAAAAATGTTTGCATATCCTTTACAGGACATCACTGTCAACATCAGCATCTTTCAGCTGATTGTTGATTTCTTTGGCAAGATTACGCTCAGTTGTTTGCCATTGCTTTCTGAGCGGCCGGCTCACATACCCCATAAGTTACCAACACGATTCGAACCACTGCTGATTCTCACCGTCGTCACGTTACTTACGAGAGTATACGAGATTACGGAGAAAAGTCGCTAACCTCTAGGCCAGGAAGCCGGCATCTGTCACTATACTCTGTGCAAATCACAATGAGACAGCTCCATCTGTCACTATACTCTGTGCAAATCACAATGAGACAGCTCCATCTGTCACTATACTCTGTGCAAATCACAATGGCAAGAGGAGAGGAAGCAGAACACAAACCTCTAGCAGTGTCACAATGGACAAACATCACTCATGGTTTCTTTCTGTGGTGGTATCACTAATTAGACTGCCCAATGCTACAACTGTGATGTTTCTTTCTGTGGTGGTATGACCCATTAGACTGGCCATTGCTACAACTGTGATGTTTCTGTGGTGGTATGACCAATTAGACTGGCCACTGCTATACAAGACATGCACTTTACACACGACACGTACATACACTGAAAGCTACTCCAATGTTGTGACATACCTTTTATTCTTTTGCTTTTGTTCCCAGATTCATTTTTATCGAGACCTCGTTTCCTTCCCTGAGGCATCTAGTGTGGGAGGAGACAAGTCAGTATTTATTACAACACCCAACGTAGAAAATCGTTGGCTTCTAACTCAGAAGCAATGTAAGTTGGCACTGGTTATTAATGGCAACTAATGAACATTTTAATCAGGACACAGCTCGCCCTACAGAAACAGGAATGTGACTGACAGATTCTTGTCACCTGTCCTCATGATAAAATATACATCTTGAGAGGTTCACTAGCCAATAACCATCAACATACAATGTTTATGAGTGAATACTAATTAATGAACGGCAACTTTCAATTTTTAATTGGACCACGAAACATGATATAAAAATGTGAATTCATCCTTTAGGTTTGTCTGACCAGCAAACTATACATGGAGTCCACGGTGCACAGGTCTCTTAAACTTAATATTACTGACTATTGCTCCTTTGATGGTGATTTTGAATATATCTACACATGCACACACAAATGGGCCTTGGTTTGAATAATAGCAAGATAGAAGTGATGATGCTATCAAAGAAAAAAATTGTGCCTAAAAATGCAATTAAAGTACAGGATGTCATTTTGGAGCAAGTGCAGAAATTCAGATATCTAGGCACATGGATAACATCAGATGGAAGATATTCAAGACACATCACTGAGATAAAGAACAAAATAGGACAAGCAAAACCTGCATTCTATCAAATGTCACTAGTCACTTATGCAATAAGTCACTATCCTTGAAAATTAGAAAAAGAGTTCTTGCATGTTACATAGAACCAATTTTAACATATGGCTGCGAATGCTGGACAATTAGTAAACGGGCAAAAAAATCCACGGAAGCCTAGGAGATTTGGTTTTAAAGAAGAATGCTGAAAATTAACTGGATAGCCAAAGTGAGCAATCATGACATTTTAAGGGAAGCCGAGTCGCAAAGACAACTTATCACAAACATCAGAAAGAGGCAGTCGTGGTTGTTTGGGCCACGTTGTATTCGGCTCCGTGGCTAAGGGGTTACAGGAGAAGCTCATAACCCTGTATACCAGTGTTTGAAACACAACAGCGTTGGATTTTTATGAAATGGTATGGGTGCCGGCCGTTCAGAAAGCAATGGCAAACTACTGAACGTAAACTTACACAGGAATCACGAACAGCCAAAAAATGCTGGGGTTGACTGATGCGTCCCTGTAAAGGATATACAACTAATTTTTTATGAGAAGTCCAAAAACTGGAACATGTGACACCCAGAAAGATTTGCGGAGAGAGAGAGAGGAAGACAGTGTGAGAAGATTCTTCTTTCTTGTGTCATGGCATGGAAGGAAGTCAACTTGAACTGATGCATGACATCGGAGATTGTCATTTGTGGAGAAGTACGATTGCCCCATCCAGATGGATGATGATATCAACACAAAACATATATTAGGTACATTGATCATGTTTATCAAATTGGCTATTTACTAATGAGACCACCGCAGATAGAGTGGCCTTGAAAAACCAAATCCAATCAATATCTCCGCTTAGAATTGACATACAGGCTTCAATGAGGTACTGCTGGATTTGGTAAATACCCAACATGAAAAACATAAACATGATCAAAGTAATGCATCAGTAACATTTACAAATTTAGTCTTCACAAATGATCAGGCATGATGTCGCCATCAAAATTCATTTTCTCAGTATGCTGGGGTCCATGTAGAATAATATCTCCAACAGACACTACCACAATAATGAGAGATGCAAAAATACAAGACAAAAGCTGCAAATTAAAATACTCATCTAACAGTATTTTCTCATTTACAGCTAATTATACAAATAGATTGTACAGCCAGTCCGTGCGAGATTGTCTCAAATGGGTCATAGACGGATATGAAAATTGACTTCAAAAATGTTCCGTCATGTTAAATGATAAAGAAATAGTAAAAGTTTACAAATAAATTATTATTTAAACTTGTATTCTATTTAACTTTAGTAGTTCAAATTGCACATTTTGAGCATAAAAAGTGTATGTGACCTAGTCCAATCAATATCCGCAGCGCCTCCATTTTGGATTTCCATTCACAAAGATGACATATCCGCAGAAATATTTTTTTTTTACCACATATCCACCAAAATCAGCGATGAAACTAAATATATGTAAAAATGGATGCAGAATGTTTATATTAATTAATCAACCTCTAGACTTATTGATGTCAAATAATTGAATTTATTTCAAAGTCGCGATAATTTCAACCAATTGCTATGCACAGAATGTTAGACTGACCTATTCTGCAGAAACTAAGATGGCGTTTGTTATCGTCACGTGATATTTTAATGAATGAATTCGGAAGCATCCATGCTCTTTATATAGCCATGTTTGAGGACCCAATGTTTTCTTCTGTACAGGCGCGGAATATTATACCCAGTTTCGGATCGGGTTGCTGTAGTCAATGAACCTGCTACATACATATTCAGTTAGGCCCTGCCGCACCGACAGCAATGATGTATAGATGCTACAGGTTCAGTTAAAATCAAACTGATTATGGTAATATAAAGCAAACATTTTTTTTTTTTAAATTGAAGTTCCTATATTTACTGGGTCACCTCAGTAAGATATTTTCCTGTGTATCTGTTTATTATAGTATCATAGCTACTGAAATAGTTCGCTAGCCTAAAGACACCCTTGGACACATAGAGTACCTGATTATGCTCACAGGTTTGTGATGGTAGGCAGAGGATCTCTTTACAGGAACAATCATACAATGGTAATGGTCACTGCTAAGAAGAAAAGCTATCAATGATAGACTACTTTTTTTAACCGATGCCCAGAACATCATGATTCAACAAAACATGGACAATAAAATTACGCCGACAAGCTAAACAACTTCTAGTGTATTGGGCATGTCATGGGAAACACTTGAACACTCAGAACTGGCAAACTTGGAGAAAGAACATGGGGAGATGAAGAGATAAACACTGCCTGCCCACATGGCATAGCTGCTGGCACAGGAACACTTCACAGACCTGATCCAAGATGTGCGTGAATGCGACTGTGACATGGCCAGCTGTGACCACCTACGCCAATCAGTATGGCACATCATCATGATGAATTACCCGTACTAAAATAATCAAACATATGAAAGATCCCTTACACTTATTAATACTAACATTTTCGATCATGCTGTTGACCCAAACTGAAAACAGAAGTAGTATACCGAGCCATCCCAGCCTGATCCATTGTCCCCCCAAAATGGCTGCTATTAAAGACTCATGCTTCCTGTGTCATTCATTTATTCAAATATCATGTGACAATAAGAGACGCCATCTTAGGTTCTACAGGAAAGGTTAGTCTTATCATTCTATGCAAATTGGTTGAAATTATCGTGTCTTTTAAATCATCATCACCATCATCATCTTCCACTTCTGCCGTCAAGCGTCGTGGGGAGGAATAATTTGTGTTCCAGCGCCCGGTGGGCGGCACTGGATAGTGTCATTCCGTGTGGTTGTACAATGTCTCTGATGTCGTCAATCCATTTTCTTCTTGGACGTCCTCGTAGTCTCGTCGCAGATGATCTTTGATGTAAGGCCAGTGATGGTAGTTGCTGATGTTGCATTCTAACAACATGGCCAAACCACTTGATCTTCTGTCTTTCAATAAATGTGGCACATGGTGTTAATCCCACAGTCTGTCTGATAGTAACATTTCTTACTCGGTCTCGGATTGTTAAGTTGGCAGCTCTCCTCAGGCATCTCATTTCGCAGGTGTTGAT
Organism: Cepaea nemoralis; assembly: GCA_014155875.1. NCBI lineage: Eukaryota > Metazoa > Mollusca > Gastropoda > Stylommatophora > Helicidae > Cepaea > Cepaea nemoralis. The sequence continues at coordinate 6,704 of JACEFZ010000469.1, forward strand.
TTTGCGAAGGTGTAATTTGGATAAAGTCCAGGTTTGAGATTGGTAGCATAGGGTTGGTGTGAATATGCTGTTTATTATCTGTCGTTTTGCGGACATGGGTATGTTTGGATGTTTCAGTAAGGGTGACAGTTGATATGTAAGTGCACTAGCTTTTTGACATCTGATTTCAATTTCTCTGTCTAATCTGTCTTTTAAATAAATTTAATTATTTGGCAAAATGTAAGTAATTTTATTTTCTAGAGCTTGTTTACTTAATTTTACCATATTTGTATATGGATATTCGAATTCTGCACCCATATATTCATATATTTGAAGTTTCATTGCTGATATCAATTGATATGTCGTTAAAAAAAATATTTCTGCTGGATGTTATTTCGTCTTTGTGAATGGAACTCCAAGATGGCGGCTGCGAGCTGTGGAAACATTTAATGCTCAAAACGTGCAATTTGAACTACTAAAGGTAAAGATACTAAAGAGAATACAAGATTAAAGGTTATTAATAATTTATTTGTATACTTTTACAATTTTTTTTTATCATTTAACATGACGGAACATATTTTTGAAGTCAGTTTTTATATCCGTCTATGACCCGTTTGAGACAATCTCACACGTACTGGCAGCGGAGATACTGGGGCACACAGGAGAGCTCCTAAGTTACGGGAATCATGACAATATTTTGGGTGGAGATACAGACACTCAAATGTGAATATCTCCGCTTAGAATTGGCATACATACAGGCATCATTGAGGTGGCATTAGATTTGGTTTTTCAAGGCCTATCTATCTGTGGTGGTCTCAGTAAATAATTTGAAAATCATGATCGAACCTGCTACTTTATATAATACTTATTAAATACAGACTTCGCAGAGGCACCTTTGGGTGGCCGTGGGATTTGTCAAGGCCTGTCCAGCTGTGGTGGTCTAATTTAAAAACTAAACATCGACAAACTTAAGTAACTAACAATCGAAATTTAAACTAAAACTAACAATCTAGAATCTAAATTTAAACTAACAATGAACAACACATTACACAATCACATATTTAAAATTAAAATCAATCGGCAACAACAAACGGGCCATTTAAGAATTACTTAGTAAAATAAAAAAATAAAAATACGTGTTTGTTTAATTAAAGTACCAAGAACTGGTTGGTGACAACCTTACCTTCAACAAGAAATCGGCTGCAGGCAGCGGTCAGCACAAGCGAAGTGAAACAAGACAACAAACTCAGCGATAGATAAATAAAACCAGCAACAGCGTGTCGTGCGTGAGAGGTTCCTGTTTCCCGGCTAGAGCCAACCCTTATCCTCCCGTCCACACTCAGTTCTCCGGTTTGAAATTTGTACCCTAGCCCGGGCAGTCCAGGTTTACCTCACAACTCAGACAAAGTTCACTGTGCAGGCTAAACCAGTCCAGGGTTTCATTATATTTATGTTATCTCAATCAATTAATCCTATCAATTACTATTAGTTAGTCAATCAATCAATCAAGTATCATCTTTGCATTGAAGATCGGCTGTGTTTATCTACAGATTTATATGACAATCATTCATACAGACTGGAAGTTATTATGCATAATTGTACTTTGTTTTAGCTAATTTGGCGTCAGATACTGTCTTGTTTCACATTATATATACCTTTTTGAAATATACTTTCACTTCTAGTGAAATGTACCATGGGCGAATATAAGGTGGTTCAGCCGGGATCCCGGCATATACTCGATTCATGGTATATTATTCATTATTGTCCATAGAACAGAGCCCGAGGGTGACTTGTTAGCCGTTGTTCAGTATGATGGCAGATTAGACTCGTTGGTAATTAACACTATCGCCCGATGGCTGAAACACATTTTAATTGTCACTGTAGATTCTGTGCATCGTTTCTGGACCAGCCCTTTCCGAGTGGCAGTGCTGTGATCTTTTCATTGTGATTAATTCACAAATCATCTGAGTTAGATTTATGTTCTTTCACAGGACTATTCACAACAACTAGGAATCTAGAACAAACTCAACATGTCAGAAATAACTCAACATCAATATGATTTTCTACTTCTTTTTGTCTCTGAATATCAGACGAATTACATTCATCATATTCACCACGTTTAACATAACTAAAATATTCAGAGACTACAGTTTAACACATTCTAACTACAAAAGTAGGGCTCAGTATGTGGCCGTTCTACTACACTCAGAACTAGGTCTGACACTGACCGTAGTCCAAGTTCAACTAACTGCACACAGGAGACGCTGTCTTCTCCGCAGCCCCTCCTCGCAGTTGTCATGCAAGGTGAGATTCTTGAACTTCACATCTTCACGCTGGGTTGCGTGAAGCTGTAGCCTGATTGCACCAGGCTGGCCCATGACCTAACCTTGGTCTATGGCATCCTGATCAGGATGGGGGTATTTACACTCACTGAGGCTCAGGTGGAGGACTCTACAATGCTCAGCGATTGAAAGCCAAGACCAAAATTAAAAGGGCGGATTCCGGGATTTTTCTTTTTTCTTTTTTCAGATGCTGCTGCAATTGCGACCCACTCCACAGAAGAATTACGACACCTATCTGCATTCTCTGATACTTGTTATTAATTTGGTTCAACAGGTGCACATGGGAATATCTTTATTGATGACGCCGAACTGGATAGATTAGACCAGTGTATATATCTAGGATCAGAGGTAAACGGTAAATTATCGCTAGATCAGGAAATCATTACCAGGATTAGTAAGGCAACAATAATATTTGAACAAGTTAACAAAAGAGCCTGGAAGAACGAAAAGGAAGCTTACTGCCAAAGCAAAAGTCCTGGACGACAGGAAAGAAAGTTGAATTCCTTCCATATGAGCTGTCTGAGACGTATCCTGGGCATAACATGGAAAGACCACTAACAAACAAACAGGTGCTTGAAAGAGCAGATATTACCACAGTGCACTCCCTCCTCAAGCAGAGACACCTTCCGTGGCTGGACCACGTATCTCGAATGGAGGATGAACGTATTCCCAAAGATCTCCTATACTGAGAACTAGCTACAGGGAAGAGGCCAACCGGAAGACCCCAAATGCGATATAAGGATGTGTGTAAACAAGATATGAAAACCCTTGGCATAGATCCAGACACGTGGGAAAGAGTTGAAACAGACAGATGCTCCTGGAGAAGAAATGTGCGAAACTGACTGGTGCTCTCTGAGCGCAATCTGATCCAACAAATTGAGGATAGGCGGCACAGGCTTAACACGCAGTCACTTACTGCGGGACCTGCCTTGTCTTACAGATGCGGAAACTGTGACAGAGATTGTCACTCTCGCATTGGACTATACAGTCACCAGCGGTGCTGTCAGGTGCCTCTCCCAGCGGCATAACTCTATAGTCCTACAGGACTGACAGATGTCTACTACTACTAACAGTCCTGGTCTATCAAGCATGTGTCCTTGGTACTCTTCTTTATGACAGTGAAACCTGGTAAACTTACTCACACCAAGAGAAACATTTAAAAAAGGTTTTCAAATGCGGTATCTGCAGAGAATACTTGGTATTCTCTGGCAAGACAAAATCACAAATATTGAAGTATTTGAAAATTCGGGTTGTGTGACGGTTTGTTCCATACTCAGTCTTCGTAGACTTAGATGGATAGTTCACATTAGGAGGATGGATGGCGGTGGAATATCAAAGGACATCTTTTTTGGTGAATTACTGATAAGTAAAAGATCTCGGGGTCGGCTCTAGGATACAAAGATGTATATAAACGAGACATATTTGACACATTCACTAATATTACACCTCGAGAACAAGTCGCCGCTGATCGTGTTGCATGGATGGCAAATATCAGAAATCGAATAAAGACAAAGGAGGAAATGATTACAGATAGGTCACACACTGAGCGTGTGAAGCGTAAAACGGTGCGTGATGGTGGAAATGACCATGTGTTCACATGTATCCATTGTGGACATTTACAAGGCGAATTGGTATGATCAGTCGCATTCACTACCGCCATGGATTGTAGCGATTATGCCTGTTTGAAGTACAGTGTAATAAACTATCGTCTGCCCAGACGACCAGGTGCCAGTACCTGTATATGTCTTAACAGACGATAGTTTATTACACCGTGTTTCTAACAAGGTATAATAACTACACCCCATGGTGGTAGCGAATGTTATACTTCTCCATAGCACAAAGCCTGCGCTGAATTGTAGAGACCATGTTGCCCACGCATCTGCCTGCATAGTTTACTTTCGAGCAGGGGTGGGCAAACAACGGCACGCAGGCCGCGTGCGGCCCGGCAACTGATATTATGCGGCTCTAAAGGGCATTTAGAAATAAAAATTTGCTCCAGACTTCAAGAGACACAGAGAGAGAGATATTTGTTGCGTATCCCTTACGGGACGTTGCAGTCAACACCAACATTTTTCAGCTGCTGTTGATGTACTAGGCAAGTGTAACATTCAGTAGTTTGCCATTGCTTTCTGAACGACCGGCCCCCCTCCCATACCAGCACGTTATAACACAACCCGACACGGTCTGCTGCACAAATCGGTCGCAGCTGAGCTTCAAACACCTGGTACCCGGCTCAAGAACCGCGTTCGCAAGCCTTTAGCCACGGAGCCACGGAGATTTCAAGAATATTGTCAAAAATTGCTAGCAGTTACATACATCTCTTTGTAAATCAACAACTGTAGTGACAATGTAGTTGGTTTGTCTAAATTAAAGCCATTTATAGATAATAAACAAACATTTATTATAATAAACAAATTGTAATATCTTGTTAAAAAATTAGTAAAAGTTTTTTTCATGTTGTAAAATACAATGTATAAGTATATAAATAAAATAAAATTGCAATAATTAGTTAATTATTATGTTTAATAACCTGTAAATAATTCGTAATTAATTATTGTGATAGGTCGCTGTAAACAAAGTGGACATAATATATATGCGGCCCCCAATAGCTTTACATTTGTCAATTTGGCCCTATGCACAAAAAGTTTGCCCACCCCTGCTTTAGAGGAAATGTCAAACCCATACATCTGGAACAAGACAAACTGCCGTCAGAGCTTCAATATTTTAATCCTAGACTGTGGAAATGGGACATAATTCATCATGAACTCGACGCTGTATATAGTCTGCAAATATTGTATATGGCCAGTATATGACTGCATGTTGCAGACAGCATGTGAGAAAATGGTGTTGAGAATTTAGTGGTGGGCAAGCCAAGTAATGTTCATCCGTTGTGTGATCATCACACCCCGCCACTGACAGATCATGAAAAATGATTTCAGCGGTTCCTGGCATGTGCTACGAGATTGTCCCCGACGGGTTAGGACACAGAAATGTGCACCAGTTGGGTCTTTAACATATTCAGTGCCAAAGAAAAGGTAAGTTTAGACCAAACATGAATGGATGACAGAAAATGGGAAGCAGGAGTATGTCACAGTTATGATTTAACAGTCGTTAATATGGTATCAAATTAAAGGGAGCTGGACATGGACAAATGATGCATTGATACTTTAACTATAGTTTGGTTTATAAGCCCATGGCAGTTACGGGAAGTTGAAATAAGACGATTTATCATTCCATGGCAATGAATCAGTTAAAACTGAACAAAGCCCCACAAGAAAATCATACTGGTTCGCCCACACCCGTCCCCGTGGCTTTCACAAACACGAAGAAGAACACACCATTGTGGAACACATCTTTGATGGGGAAAACGTGGTTAGTTCACTACTGTCCTGACAATCCTTGACGTGGAGACATGCTGGGTTGTTCACGCGCCATCCTTGACTTGAGTACACATAATGTTGTTCAGGGCGCCATCTTTGACTGGAGACATCCTAAGTTGTCTATAACGCCATCCTTAACATGAAGACATCCAGGATTGTCTAGAACTCAAACCTTGACATGGAGACATCCTGGGTTGTCTAGGGCGTCACCCTTGAGGTGGAGATATCCAGATTTGTCTAGAGCTCAATCCTTGACGCGGAGACATCTAGAGTTGTCTAGAGTTCAATCCCTATTACATAGAGTTTAGGGCGCCATTCTTGACGTGGAGAATCCTGGGCTGTCTATAACTCAATCTTTGACATTGAAACATCCTGGGTTGTCTTGAACTCAATTATTGACGTAGAGAAATCCAGGGTTGTCTATAACTCAATCATTGACATGGATACATCCAGGGTTGTCTAGGGTGCCATCCTTGATATGTAGACATCCTTGGTTGTCTAGCGCTCAATTCTTGACGTGGAGAAATCCAGGATTGTCTAGAACTCAATCCAAGATGTGGAAACATCAAGAGTTGTCTAGGGCTGCATCCTGGAGGTGGAGACATCCAGGGTTGTCTAGAGCTCAATCCGTGACTTGAGACATCCTGGATTGTCTAGAGCTCAATCCGTGACTTGAGACATCCTGGATTGTCTAGAGCTCAGTCCGTAACTTGATACATCCTGGATTGTCTAGAGCTTAATTCTTGACGTGGAGAAATCCAGAGTTGTCCAGAGCACAATCTGGTGTGGTATGCCGTCCTTTTCTTATTTTGGAAAAATTCAAACAGGGTAAATGGAACGAGACAAATCGCGCGAGCTGATTTGTGGGCACATAAGTTGTATTTCTCCAGTGCGTATGGTGTTTGATGGAGGCAAACTAGCATTAAGACACATTTCTCTAGATTCGAAGATGCCGACAGTCTCGTAATGTTGGCTGGTTAGTTTAGGAGGACATTCTAATGGATGGTTTCGTTAGAATTGGAGACTATGACTCCGATAGTGTGATAGAAGACTAGAAGGTAAGCCGAGTCCTGCACACAGGTAGATTTAATGCAGGCTAATCTAGTTAATTTGACGCACTCACTCCTTCCACATGAAATGACACAGTAGGGCCTAGGCTGATGGAGTACTATGGGCATGTCTCCGAATGTTGTGTATAATTAATGACACATTCTGACAATACGTAACAACTAATTGGTCTGATATACGTTGTTGATCTAAGCCCAGAGACTGTTGAGTATATATAATATGCATACATATCAGCAACTGAGTGTCAATGAATACTCGAGAGTGTCTATTAACAATGAACATGATATGTGTATAGTTATAGAGGAGACAGGTGGTCTGAGTTTGGCCTGTGAAAGCCAACCTGGCCGGCGGACAGGGGCAGCAGAAGTGGTCGACCTTTGGTTGTAGGGCCGCAGTTTGACGACGACACCCCATCCTGCTGCTGGTTGTTGTTGCTCTCACAACTCTCACCTTCTTGTGTCTTCTGTCGTCCTGCTAGGGCGACGTTGTCTGCACGTAAGTTCTTGTCTTGCCCTGAATGTTTCACAACACTCGGTTGTCGCATGCAAGTGGCCGTTAGAAATGGAGAGACGAACATTTCACTGTGACGAGAACTGGACAAGTTTTGTCCGTTGTTGACAACAACACACTCAAGTCGGTGTTTATTGCGACGGTCGGTCCGTGGAAGAAAGTCTGCAGGAGAAAGTTATGCACATCCTAGAATATTTGGCCGTTTGTTTCTGAAACTGTATACTTACGCGGATGGGTTATTTTATTTCATGTAGTTATTTTATTGTACGATGTCGGAGATAATTAAATCACAATAACGCCATTTAGGAAATGAGTGTTTTCGTTGGAGCCACGCCCCCCATGTCGAATCTACGAGTTGTTGGCGTCACATCAGCACAATCAGCCGTGCATTTGGTTCATTTGTTTGTGATGTGAATATTCCCGTAGCTCCAATCAGGCATTCATGAAGATTTTGTTCGTGTTTATTGCTGGCGGACATGTCACCATTAGAAAGTCTAGAATATAATATTAATAGGTCAGCAAAGAAATAGTCACCTGGGGGTTCTTGATAGAAAGATTAGTACAATATTCTTCGTTCACAGTTTGTGTCAGAGAGAGAGAGAGAGAGAGAGAGAGAGAGAGAGAGAGAGAGAGAGAGAAAGAGAGAAAGAGAGAGAGAGAGAGATTTGTTTAGGACATGAAAGTTTCTTGTCTATTGCATGTTTGCAGACTATACTATCACACACTCTATGGCAGAAAATGCAAGTTATTGCTGTATGCAGACTATACTATCACACACTCTATGGCAGAAAATGCAAGTTATTGCTGCTGTATGCAGCACATGCAGGTTACAAGTTGTGCACAAGTGAGAGCTGTGGCTGCTGTTTGTGCCATACAATGTGTTCATCCTGTTAGCCATGGAGGATTATAGAAACAGTCTCAGTTACGAGGGAGCTGCATATGAAGAGATGCAATCATATCCAAACTATTTGACAGAAACCTGGCTTAAGTCTTACCCAGATACAAACTACAGAACCTTTTCTTCTTCTTCTTGTTTCGTTTGCTTGAAATGTCTATAACTGCAATGTTGTATCTTGTATGAATTTAACTGAGAACCATATCTATCATTGCCAGGAGGAAATCTGTAAACTAAGAGCCGATCACCGCAGACTCAAATATAAATTTTCCTACATCACAAAAGTGGGACATACAGTTTAGACAGGGCTAACATACAGTGGGACATACAGTTTAGACAGGGCTAACATACAGTGGGACATACAGTTTAGACAGGGCTAACATACAGTGGGACATACACTGCTATAAGACTGATGGTGCCATGAGAGGCACACAGTGGTGATTGGCTGGGCTGACGCAGCTGAGAACTAATTGTAGAGTAACAAAAGAAACATGGTATAGGCAGCAAGTTTTACCAGAGAAATATCTCACAGTGAAAGAAGAAGAACAAAAAGAACCCCTCCTGGGACAAGTTTTTGATGTGTATGTGTATTCATGGATGGAGAGATTGATAATCATTTTATCCTTTCTGTGACAAATCTTTGACATGTATGTGTATTCATGGATGGAGAGATTGATAATCAGTTTATCCTTTCTGTGACAAATCTTTGACAAATATGTGTATTCATGGATGGAGAGATTCTTCTTCTTCGCTCATCCGGATTTTTTTTTTCCGGACGTGACTGCGTTGTGCCTGTTTACAGCAGAGCTGCGTTCTTGCGCCGTTAGGCTGACACATCCGTGCAGGCATTTGTTGACCGGGTTAACCTTCCCGGGGGATGGAGAGATTGATAATCATTTAATCCTTTCTGAGATGATGGGTTAGCACAAAATGCTGTTACAAATGGAGGAGTGGGAGTGTACATACAGTACCTAAATCCGAGGAAGGCTAACCTCATTAAAAAATGCCCGCCAAAGTCGGAAGTGCCGTCCTACGGGTGGCAGAATAAAAATTGGCACTACACATTTATGTCTGAGTGAAATGTCTCGTCCGAATGTCTCTTGTGCTAGGAACAGCTCTGACTACCTAGTTTCCGAATGCCGCTCTTGTTCGGAACAGCTCTGACTAGGTAGTTTTCCGAATGTCTGTCGTGCCTGGAACAGCTCTGACGGGCGCAACGACAAGCACATGTCCGAAAACTCGCTGAGTGGATACCGTCTGCAGACCTGTCTGGTTTGTGCGGAAATGGCCCTGGGCGAACGAAATGCCTAATATATTGAAGTGAGGATTTAAAGCAGCCATGAGCAGGACGTGACGATTCCCTCGGTGAGCCCAGCACCAGAGCGTTATGTGTCGGCTCTGCAATTATGGAAGCCACCCAGGATGGCGGAAAATGCTATGGACTGTCCCTGCCTTCATTTGAGGGATGACTGTGCAGTCTTCGACTGTTCCAACTTGACCAGCTGGGAGGTGGACAGTACCACAAAAGTGAGAGTCTCCCAGGAATGCTAACCTGGTTAAAAATGCACGCTAAAAGTCGGATGTGTTGGCCTAAGGGTTTTGACCCAAGGGTACCTAGCCAGACACACCGCAATCACATTTGAAAAAACACTCCGGATGAACGCAAAGAAGAAGTACCTAAATAATACTAGGGATACTTCTTCTTCTTCTTCTTCTTCTTCTTCTTCTTCTTCTTCTTCTTCTTCTTCTTCTTCTTCTTCTTCTTCTTCTTCTTCCTCCTCCTCTGCGTTCATCCTTAGGGTTTTTTCAGATGTAATTGCAGTGTATTGTTATGCACCATTGGGCCTAGACCCTTAGGCCAAAACATCTGACTTTTGCATGCGTTTTTGTCTAGAGTTCAATCCTTGACATAGAGACATCCTTGGTTGTCTAGGGTGCCATCCTTGAGGTGGAGACATCCTTGGTTGTCTAGAGCTCAATCCTTGATGTGGAGACATCCTGGGTTGCTAGGGCGCCATCCTTGACATCTAGACATTCTGTCTTGTCTAGAGCTCAATTCTTGATGTGGAGAAATCCTTGGGGACTCTCACTTTTGTGGTGCCGTCCACATCTCAGCTGGTCAAGTTAGATCAGTCGAATACTTCACGATCAGCCCTCAAGGGAAGGCAGGGACAGTCCATTGGCATTATCCACCATCCAGGGAGGCTTCCATAGTTGCAGAGCCAACACATAGCACTCTGGTGCTGGCTCACCAAGGGAATCATCACATCCTGCTCATGGCTGCTTTAATTCCTCACTTCAATATGTTGGGTCTTTCGTTCGCTATACTAGGGATACGACCAGAGTACCAACAGGAAAGTACTGCCATAATTATATATACTAGGGATACGACCAGAGTACCAACAGGAAAGTACTGCCATAATTATATATACTAGGGATACGACCAGAGTACCAACAGGAAAGTACTGCCATAATTATATATACTAGGGATACGACCAGAGTACCAACAGGAAAGTACTGCCATAATTATAATTCATAAATCCAGGTAATAAAGATAGCAACTGAAAATATACTGAATACCAATCATGGTACACAGCCTGTGGTGCTATTGGCAGGTGCAAAACCAGTACTTGAGGCACTCCAGTTTGGGAAATTGTCACTACTACTTTCTGAACTAGACAGCCAGCGTAATATCGGTGTTAGATCACCATGCAGTGGATATCATCTCACTGTGGAGTGGCCAGAATCAGAGTACTGATTGACTAGATAACGAAGGTGCAACAGCTGATGTACCAGTCACATTCCACCAAAAGAAAAGAATAATCAAATCAGTCAAAAAGCCACCAACACCAGCTCAAAAAGACTGCCATCTTATGGACATACCAGAACAAATCATTATTCTGCACCTCAGAACAGGACATAAATAATTATGCAACCATGTGTATACAACATTCAAGATGGGCTTATCAGCTTTGTGGACATATGGACTGGCAGCACAGATAGCAGGTCACAATCTTCAAGACTGCCACAAAAACAACATATCTAACCAACCCTTCTGGTCAAGAGAAACAACAGTGCAAGATAACATTAATGGAGCACTGAGTGAACTCATAAGGGATTGAATGTTATACAAGAGACAACACTGCAGATGTAGACAGCCAATTTGAAGCAAATCAAAGAAGAAGCAGAAGAATCCTTTCAGTGGCAAGTCTGGGACATGTATGGATAGATGGATGGGGACATGTATGGATAGATGGATGGGGAAATGTATGGATAGATGGATGCAGACATTGGTAATCATTTTATCCTCTTGTGTTATCAGGTGTTGTCAGTTGTGGACTGTTGTTTTAATCCTGTAAATGTGAGCACAAATCTCCATATTTGTTCCAGATATTTGACTGAGGATGATTGTGGACTTTTGCTAGAGAAGATTTCTGGAAGTCGACCTTGACTTTCAGTTGTTGAAGGTAATGAAAGTAGAATAATTATGTTTGTTATTACATCACAAGCAACTCTCACACTTGATCATCTCTGACCGTTTGCTCCTGATAGTTCCTCTTGATAGTCTCTGTTTCAGCCTGATGTGTATGTGTGTTAGTGAGAGTGAGTGTGTGTGTGTGTGCGTGCGAGCGTGCATGCGTGCGAGCGAGAGTGAGTGAGTGAATGAATGAGTGAGTGAGTGTGAGAGAGAGACCTGCCATATGTCTCATATTGACGTGTGTTATACCAGTGTTGTACCATGTGTTGTACCATGTGGTGTACCATCTGTTGCACCATGTGTTGTGCCACAGGTTGTACAACTTATCAACTATTCAGCACATATTTGCTGTGGGTATGTGTATGTGTGTGTGTTTGTATGTGTATGACCTCTCATATGTAACAAATTGCCATGTGTTGTACCGTGTGTTGTACCGTGTGTTGTACCGTGTGTTATACCATGTGTTATATGGCCTGGTCTATCAGCACATATTTGAGGAGGGTGTGTGTCAGATGTGCAGGTATTTGCTGGTACTGGTCATACTTGCCTGAGATAGCCCAATGAGATTAGCAACCCACTTATCATTAAAAAAAAAACCCCTTCACCATATCAGTTTGTTGTTGCCTGGCGGTCTAGACATGTGCTCCTCACAAGTACTTACAGTCTTGAGTAGCCATGTCACATGTGTGCTGTCTGGTCACATGTGCTGTTGTTCTCTTCAGTGTTTGGAGGAAGAAATAACTGACTTGGTAACATTAGGACTGTAGGTGTAACAATGTTAACAGTTGTTCTCTGGGATACCGCTGTCTTGTTTGCTGCCTCTGTTGGCGTTAACATTAGGGGTGACAGATCTGTTGGCTGATACCAAACACACATTCATGTACAAATATCACAAGGACAAAAGTTAGTTGCACATCCTTTACAGGACATCGCAGTCAAAACCAGCATTTTTTGGTTGTTTGTGATTTCTTGGCAGGTTTACCTTCAGTAGTTTGCATTGCTTTCTGAGCAACCAGCACTCATATCATTGTATGCAAACTCTGTTCAAGGTAGGCTGCTTCCAAATCGTCTGCAGCTGTTTCCAAAGCACATGCATCATTGCAAATTGCGGTCGTAACTCGTTTGCCACACCACCGGAAACAATACACAAACATCTGGCTGTTGGCTGTTAGACAGGGTGTACAGCACCTGTCAGTGTGAGGCCTATGGTGTCTGGCTCCTCCCTGGTCGTTGTATCTGTCCCTAGCACCTCGAGGTCATCCTGGTGTACATCCTGCAGTCATTGTTGTGTGTCTCTTCTACTGCATGCCAGCTGTCCATAGAAAGTACCCAGCCTGTGGTACTGGATGCCAGCTGTCCATAGAAAGTATCCAGCCTGTGGTACTGGATGCCAGCTGTCCATAGAAAGTACCCAGCCTGTGGTACTGGATGCCAGCTGTCCATAGAAAGTACCCAGCCTGTGGTACTGCATGCCAACTGTCCATAGAAAGTACCCAGCCTGTGGTACTGGATGCCAGCTGTCCATAGAAAGTACCCAGCCTGTGGTACTGCATGCCAGCTGTCCATAGAAAGTACCCAGCCTGTGGTACTGGATGCCAACTGTCCATAGAAAGTATCCAGCCTGTGGTACTGGATGCCAGCTGTCCATAGAAATTACCCAGCCTGTGGTACTGGATGCCAGCTGTCCATAGAAAGTATCCAGCCTGTGGTACTGGATGCCAGCTGTCCATAGAAAGTACCCAGCCTGTGGTACTGGATGCCAGCTGTCCATAGAAAGTACCCAGCCTGTGGTACTGGATGCCAGCTGTCCATAGAAAGTACCCAGCCTTTGGTACTGGATGCCAGCTGTCCATAGAAAGTACCCAGCCTGTGGTACTGGATGCCAGCTGTCCATAGAAAGTACCCAGCCTGTGTACTGGATGCCAGCTGTCCATAGAAAGTATCCAGCCTGTGGTACTGGATGCCAGCTGTCCATAGAAAGTATCCAGCCTGTGGTACTGGATGCCAGCTGTCCATAGAAAGTACCCAGCCTGTGGTACTGGATGCCAGCTGTCCATAGAAAGTACCCAGCCTGTGGTACTGGATGCCAGCTGTCCATAGAAAGTACCCAGCCTGTGGTACTGGATGCCAGCTGTCCATAGAAAGTATCCAGCCTGTGGTACTGGATGCCAGCTGTCCATAGAAAGTATCCAGCCTGTGGTACTGGATGCCAGCTGTCCATAGAAAGTATCCAGCCTGTGGTACTGGATGCCAGCTGTCCATAGAAAGTATCCAGCCTGTGGTACTGGATGCCAGCTGTCCATAGAAAGTATCCAGCCTGTGGTACTGGATGCCAGCTGTCCATAGAAAGTATTCAGCCTGTGGTACTGGATGCCAGCTGTCCATAGAAAGTACCCAGCCTGTGGTACTGGATGCCAGCTGTCCATAGAAAGTACCCAGCCTGTGGTACTGGATGCCAGCTGTCCATAGAAAGTATCCAGCCTGTGGTACTGGATGCCAGCTGTCCATAGAAAGTATCCAGCCTGTGGTACTGGATGCCAGCTGTCCATAGAAAGTACCCAGCCTGTGGTACTGGATGCCAGCTGTCCATAGAAAGTATCCAGCCTGTGGTACTGGATGCCAGCTGTCCATAGAAAGTACCCAGCCTTTGGTACTGGATGCCTCCAAGAAGTGTGTCTTTTCTAATGGATGCCAGCTGTCCATAGAAAGTACCCAGCCTAGGGTACTGGATGCCAGCTGTCCATAGAAAGTACTCAGCCTGTGGTACTGGATGTCAGCTGTCCATAGAAAGTACGTCAGCCTGTGGTACTGGATGTCAGTGGTCCATAGAAAGTACCCAGCCTGTGGTACTGGATGCCAGCTTCGTCCACATAGAAAGTACCCAGCCTGTGGTACTGGATGCCAGCTGTCCCATAGAAAGTACCCAGCCTGTGGTACTGGATGCCAGCGTCCATCGAAATGTACCCAGCCTTTGGTACTGGATGCCAGCTGTCCATAGAAAAGTACCCAGCCTGTGGTACTGGATGCCTCCAAGAAGTGTGTCTCTTCTACTGGATGCCAGCTGTCATAGAAAGTACTCAGCCTGTAGCACTGGATGCCTCCAAGAAGTGTGTCTCTTCTACTGGATGCCAGCTGTCATAGAAAGTACACAGCCTGTGGCACTGTATGCCTCCAAGAAGTGTGTCTCTTCTACTGGATGCCAGCTGTCTATAGAAAGTACTCAGCCTGTGGCACTGGATGCCTCCAAGAAGTGTGTCTCTTCTACTGGATGCCAGCTGTCTATAGAAAGTACTCAGCCTGTGGCACTGGATGCCTCCAAGAAGTGTGTCTCTTCTACTGGATGCCAGCTGTCTATAGAAAGTACCCAGCCTGTGGCACTGGATGCCTCCAAGAAGTGTGTCTCTTCTACTGGATGCCAGCTGTCATAGAAAGTACCCAGCCTGTGGCACTGGATGCCTCCAAGAAGTGTGTCTCTTCTACTGGATGCCAGCTGTCATAGAAAGTACCCAGCCTGTGGCACTGGATGCCTCCAAGAAGTGTGTCTCTTCTACTGGATGCCAGCTGTCTATAGAAAGTACTCAGCCTGTGGCACTGGATGCCTCCAAGAAGTGTGTCTC
Organism: Cepaea nemoralis; assembly: GCA_014155875.1. Classification (NCBI taxonomy): domain Eukaryota; kingdom Metazoa; phylum Mollusca; class Gastropoda; order Stylommatophora; family Helicidae; genus Cepaea; species Cepaea nemoralis. Next base: position 21,973 of record JACEFZ010000469.1, read on the forward strand.
TTCTACTGGATGCCAGCTGTCTATAGAAAGTACTCAGCCTGTGGCACTGGATGCCTCCAAGAAGTGCGTCTCTTCTACTGGATGCCAGCTGTCATAGAAAGTACCTCAGCCTGTGGCACTGGATGCCTCCAAGAAGTGTGTCTCTTCTACTGGATGCCAGCTGTCATAGAAAGTACCCAGCCTGTGGCACTGGATGCCTCCAAGAAGTGTGTCTCTTCTACTGGATGCCAGCTGTCTATAGAAAGTACCTCAGCCTGTGGCACTGGATGCCTCCAAGAAGTGTGTCTCTTCTACTGGATGCCAGCTGTCATAGAAAGTACTCCAGCCTGTGGCACTGGATGCCTCCAAGAAGTGTGTCTCTTCTACTGGATGCCAGCTGTCATAGAAAGTACTCAGCCTGTGGCACTGGATGCCTCCAAGAAGTGTGTCTCTTCTACTGGATGCCAGCTGTCATAGAAAGTACCCAGCCTGTGGCACTGGATGCCTCCAAGAAGTGTGTCTCTTCTACTGGATGCCAGCTGTCATAGAAAGTACCCAGCCTGTGGCACTGGATGCCTCCAAGAAGTGTGTCTCTTCTACTGGATGCCAGCTGTCATAGAAAGTACCCAGCCTGTGGCACTGGATGCCTCCAAGAAGTGTGTCTCTTCTACTGGATGCCAGCTGTCATAGAAAGTACTCAGCCTGTGGCACTGGATGCCTCCAAGAAGTGTGTCTCTTCTACTGGATGCCAGCTGTCCATAGAAAGTACCCAGCCTGTGGCACTGGATGCCTCCAAGAAGTGTGTCTCTTCTACTGGATGCCAGCTGTCCATAGAAAGTACCCAGCCTGTGGCACTGGATGCCTCCAAGAAGTGTGTCTCTTCTACTGGATGCCAGCTGTCATAGAAAGTACCCAGCCTGTGGCACTGGATGCCTCCAAGAAGTGTGTCTCTTCTACTGGATGCCAGCTGTCATAGAAAGTACTCAGCCTGTGCACTGGATGCCTCCAAGAAGTGTGTCTCTTCTACTGGATGCCAGCTGTCATAGAAAGTACCAGCCTGTGGCACTGGATGCCTCCAAGAAGTGTGTCTCTTCTACTGGATGCCAGCTGTCATAGAAAGTACCCAGCCTGTGGCACTGGATGCCTCCAAGAAGTGTGTCTCTTCTACTGGATGCCAGCTGTCATAGAAAGTACCCAGCCTGTGGCACTGGATGCCTCCAAGAAGTGTGTCTCTTCTACTGGATGCCAGCTGTCATAGAAAGTACCCAGCCTGTGGCACTGGATGCCTCCAAGAAGTGTGTCTCTTCTACTGGATGCCAGCTGTCATAGAAAGTACCCAGCCTGTGGCACTGGATGCCTCCAAGAAGTGTGTCTCTTCTACTGGATGCCAGCTGTCATAGAAAGTACCCAGCCTGTGGCACTGGATGCCTCCAAGAAGTGTGTCTCTTCTACTGGATGCCAGCTGTCATAGAAAGTACCCAGCCTGTGGCACTGGATGCCTCCAAGAAGTGTGTCTCTTCTACTGGATGCCAGCTGTCATAGAAAGTACCCAGCCTGTGGCACTGGATGCCTCCAAGAAGTGTGTCTCTTCTACTGGATGCCAGCTGTCATAGAAAGTACCCAGCCTGTGGCACTGGATGCCTCCAAGAAGTGTGTCTCTTCTACTGGATGCCAGCTGTCATAGAAAGTACTCAGCCTGTGGCACTGGATGCCTCCAAGAAGTGTGTCTCTTCTACTGGATGCCAGCTGTCATAGAAAGTACCCAGCCTGTGGCACTGGATGCCTCCAAGAAGTGTGTCTCTTCTACTGGATGCCAGCTGTCATAGAAAGTACCCAGCCTGTGGCACTGGATGCCTCCAAGAAGTGTGTCTCTTCTACTGGATGCCAGCTGTCATAGAAAGTACCCAGCCTGTGGCACTGGATGCCTCCAAGAAGTGTGTCTCTTCTACTGGATGCCAGCTGTCATAGAAAGTACCCAGCCTGTGGCACTGGATGCCTCCAAGAAGTGTGTCTCTTCTACTGGATGCCAGCTGTCATAGAAAGTACCCAGCCTGTGGCACTGGATGCCTCCAAGAAGTGTGTCTCTTCTACTGGATGCCAGCTGTCATAGAAAGTACCCAGCCTGTGGCACTGGATGCCTCCAAGAAGTGTGTCTCTTCTACTGGATGCCAGCTGTCATAGAAAGTACTCCAGCCTGTGGCACTGGATGCCTCCAAGAAGTGTGTCTCTTCTACTGGATGCCAGCTGTCATAGAAAGTACCAGCCTGTGGCACTGGATGCCTTCCAAGAAGTGTGTCTCTTCTACTGGATGCCAGCTGTCATAGAAAGTACCTCAGCCTGTGGCACTGGATGCCTCCAAGAAATGTGTCTCTTCTACTGGATGCCAGCTGTCATAGAAAGTACTCCAGCCTGTGGCACTGGATGCCTCCAAGAAAGTGTGTCTCTTCTACTGGATGCCAGCTGTCATAGAAAGTACCTCAGCCTGTGGCACTGGATGCCTCCAAGAAATGTGTCTCTTCTACTGGATGCCAGCTGTCGTAGAAAGTACCCAGCCTGTGGCACTGGATGCCTCCAAGAAGTGTGTCTCTTCCTACTGGATGCCAGCTGTCATAGAAAGTACCCAGCCTGTGGCACTGGATGCCTCCAAGAAGTGTGTCTCTTCTACTGGATGCCAGCTGGATGCCAGCTGTCCGTAGAAAGTACCCAGCCTGTGGCACTGGATGCCTCCAAGAAGTGTGTCTCTTCTACTGGATGCCAGCTGTCCGTAGAAAGTACCCAGCCTGTGGTACTGGATGCCTCCAAGAAGTGTGTCTCTTCTACTGGATGCCAGCTGTCATAGAAAGTACTCAGCCTGTGGCACTGGATGCCTCCAAGAATTTTGTCTCTTCTACTGGATGCCAGCTGTCATAGAAAGTACCCAGCCTGTGGTACTGGATGCCTCCAAGAAGTGTGTCTCTTCGTACTGGATGCCAGCTGTCATAGAAAGTACCTCAGCCTGTGGCACTGGAATGCTCCAAGAAGTGCGTCTCTTCTACTGGGATGCCAGCTTGTACATAGAAAGTACCCAGCCTGTGGCTACTGGGATGCCTCCAAGAAGTGTGTCTCTTCTGACTGGATGCCAGCTGTCATAGAAAGTACTCCAGCCTGTGGCACTGGATGCCTCCAAGAAGTGTGTCTCTTCTACTGGATGCCAGCTGTCATAGAAAGTACTCGGCCTGTGGCACTGGATGCCTCCAAGAATGTGCGTCTCTTCTACTGGATGCCAGCTGTCATAGAAAGTACCCAGCCTGTGGCACTGGATGCCTCCAAGAAGTGCGTCTCTTCTACTGGATGCCAGCTGTCATAGAAAGTTACTCAGCCTGTGGCTACTGGATGCCTCCAAGAAGTGGTTCTCTTCTACTGGATGCCAGCTGTCATAGAAAGTACCTCAGCCTGTGGCACTGGATGCCTCCAAGAAGTGTGTCTCTTCTACTGGATGCCAGCTGTCCATAGAAAGTACTCAGCCTGTGGTACTGGATGCCTCCAAGAAGTGTGTCTCTTCTACTGGATGCCAGCTGTCATAGAAAGTACCCAGCCTGTGGCACTGGATGCCTCCAAGAAGTGTGTCTCTTCTACTGGATGCCAGCTGTCATAGAAAGTACCCAGCCTGTGGCACTGGATGCCTCCAAGAAGTGTGTCTCTTCTACTGGATGCCAGCTGTCATAGAAAGTACTCAGCCTGTGGCACTGGATGCCTCCAAGAAGTGCGTCTCTTCTACTGGATGCCAGCTGTCCGTAGAAAGTATCTAGCCTGTGGCACTGGATGCCTCCAAGAAGTGCGTCTCTTCTACTGGATGCCAGCTGTCATAGAAAGTACTCAGCCTGTGGCACTGGATGCCTCCAAGAAGTGTGTCTCTTCTACTGGATGCCAGCTGTCCGTAGAAAGTACCCAGCCTGTGGCACTGGATGCCTCCAAGAAGTGCAGAGAATGGAACACAAGCGGAGCCAGCTGTTTGTATTGTTCTTGTGCTGGGTGTAGATCGTCCCAGTCTTGCTGTGGTGTGAATGTGACAACATGGCCTACTCCACAGCGGAAGGAGTACAGTTCAGATATCCATAAAATACTTGCATTTGTAGCCAGTTAGTCCATAGACTGGACATACCATTCCCATGTTTTATCTAATCTTGCAGCCTTGACTTTTGGGTTGAATATCATCATCAAATCTTTTTGTGGCCTACTGTATTTTTCTTCCAACACTTTGTTGTGAATGTCTGACGTGTTAGCTTCCCACCAGAGAAAACTTGTTTGTGTCAGCTTAACTGTGTTATTGACATGTGGTTGTGTCAACTGTAACTGTGTTATTGACATGTGTTTGTGTCAGCTGTAACTATGGCATGTGTTTGTGTCAGTGTTATTGACATGTGTTTGTGTCAACTGTAACTGTGTTATTGACATGTGTTTGTGTCAGCTGTAACGTGTTATTGACATGTGTTTGTGTCACTGTAACTGTGTTATTGACATGTGTTTGTGTCAGCTGTAAATGTGTTATTGACATGTGTTTGTGTCAACTGTAACTGTGTTATTGACATGTGTTTGTGTCAGCTGTAACTGTGTTATTGACATGTGTTTGTGTCAACTGTAACTGTGTTATTGACATGTGTTTGTGTCAGCTGTAACTGTGTTATTGACATGTGTTTGTGTCAACTGTAACTGTGTTATTGACATGTGTTTGTGTCAGCTGTAAATGTGTTATTGACATGTGTTTGTGTCAACTGTAACTGTGTTATTGACATGTGTTTGTGTCAGCTGTAACTGTGTTATTGACATGTGTTTGTGTCAACTGTAACTGTGTTATTGACATGTGTTTGTGTCAGCTGTAACTGTGTTATTGACATGTGTTTGTGTCAGCTGTAACTGTGTTATTGACATGTGGTTGTGTCAACTGTAACTGTGTTATTGACATGTGTTTGTGTCAGCTGTAACTGTGTTATTGACATGTGTTTGTGTCAACTGTAACTGTGTTATTGACATGTGTTTGTGTCAGCTGTAACTGTGTTATTGACATGTGTTTGTGTCAGCTGTAAATGTGTTATTGACATGTGTTTGTGTCAACTGTAACTGTGTTATTGACATGTGTTTGTGTCAGCTGTAACTGTGTTATTGACATGTGTTTGTGTCAACTGTAACTGTGTTATTGACATGTGTTTGTGTCAGCTGTAACTGTGTTATTGACATGTGTTTGTGTCAGCTGTAACTGTGTTATTGACATGTGGTTGTGTCAACTGTAACTGTGTTATTGACATGTGTTTGTGTCAGCTGTAACTGTGTTATTGACATGTGTTTGTGTCAACTGTAACTGTGTTATTGACATGTGTTTGTGTCAGCTGTAACTGTATTATTGACATGTGTTTGTGTCAACTAACTGTGTTATTGACATGTGTTTGTGTCAACTGTAACTGTGTTATTGACATGTGTTTGTGTCAACTGTAACTGTGTTATTGACATGTGTTTGTGTCATCTGTAACTGTGTTATTGACATGTGTTTGTGTCAGCTGTAACTGTGTTATTGACATGTGTTTGTGTCAACTGTAACTGTGTTATTGACATGTGTTTGTGTCATCTGTAACTGTGTTATTGACATGTGTTTGTGTCAGCTGTAACTTATTGACATGTGTTTGTGTCAGTTGTAACTTATTGACATGTGTTTGTGTCAACTGTAACTGTGTTATTGACATGTGTTTGTGTCAGCTGTAACTGTGTTATTGACATGTGTTTGTGTCAGCTGTAACTGTTATTGACATGTGTTTGTGTCAACTGTAACTTGTTATGTGTCAACTAACTGTTGACATGTGTTGTGTCAACTGTAACTGTGTTATTGACATGTGTTTGTGTCAGCTGTAACTGTGTTATTGACATGTGTTTGTGTCAACTGTAACTGTGTTATTGACTTGTGGTTGTGTCAGCTGTAACTATGTTATTGACATGTGTTTGTGTCAACTGTAACTGTGTTGTTGACATGTGTTTGTGTCAGCTGTAACTGTGTTATTGACATGTGTTTGTGTCAACTGTAACTGTGTTATTGACATGTGGTTGTGTCAGCTGTAACTATGTTATTGACATGTGTTTGTGTCAGCTGTAACTGTGTTATTGACATGTGTTTGTGTCAGCTGTAACTTATTGGCATGTGTTTGTGTCAGTTGTAACTTATTGACATGTGGTTGTGTCAGCTGTAACTTATTGGCATGTGTTTGTGTCAGTTGTAACTGTGTTATTGACATGTGTTTGTGTCAGCTGTAACTGTGTTATTGACATGTGGTTGTGTCAGCTGTAACTTATTGGCATGTGTTTGTGTCAGTTGTAACTGTGTTATTGACATGTGGTTGTGTCAACTGTAACTATGTTATTGACATGTGTTTGTGTCAGCTGTAACTTATTGACATGTGTTTGTGTCAACTGTAACTATGTTATTGACATGTGTTTGTGTCAGCTGTAACTGTGTTATTGACATGTGTTTGTGTCAACTGTAACTGTGTTATTGACATGTGTTTGTGTCAGCTGTAACTATTATTGACATGTGTTTGTGTCAACTGTAACTATGTTATTGACATGTGTTTGTGTCAGCTGTAACTGTGTTATTGACATGTGTTTGTGTCAGCTGTAACTGTGTTATTGACATGTGTTTGTGTCAGCTGTAACTGTGTTATTGACATGTGTTTGTGTCAGCTGTAACTGTGTTATTGACATGTGTTTGTGTCAGTTGTAACTTATTGACATGTGTTTGTGTCAGCTGTAACTTATTGGCATGTGTTTGTGTCAGTTGTAACTTATTGACATGTGTGCTTCTTTCAGCAACAGACAGAGGTGAGACCCTACAGGCCGACATGTTTACCACAGTTAGAAAACGTAGGTGCTCTTGCTGTATGTTCACACATGTTTGTGAGCCATAATGTGATGTTTTTATGTGTCATTGCGTGATGTTTTTGTGTGAAATTATGTGATGTTTTTTATATGCCATTGTGTGATGTATTTGTGTGCCATTGTGTGATGTATTTATGTGCCATTGTGTGATGTTTTTGTGTGTCATTGTGTGATGTTTTTGTGTGTCATTGTGTGATGTTTTTGTGTGTCATTGTGTGATGTTTTTGTGTGTCATTGCATGATGTTTTTGTGTGTCATTGTGTGATGTTTTTGTATGCCGGTGTGTGATGTTTTTGTGTACCATTGTGCAATGTGTAATATGGAAAGGTGGCCCACACACAAACATCTGTCCAGCGCACTCCCTGGAAGCAGCAACTCCTAGTAGTATTAGCATGCTGTCCAATGGAGCCTCGTCAGTGGGGTGCCCTGCCAATGCTGTCAAAGGCCTACTCATGGTCGACAAATCCAGCGTAAAGTGGCAAACTCCATGATTTTTTATCCCTTCATACATGCTTCTGATGTTTCCCTTATCACTTGCATTTTGAATGGACTCACATAACTTAATCCAATAGTCATGGCTCAGGCGGAGGATACGATCAGACAGGTGTGCCCCTTGGAGAACATCAGGCGAGGAGAGGAGTGGGTCAGAGTGCCAAGCCGTGCAGTCAGACTTGTGCAGAGTTATAATCACATTGAGCCGGAAGTGCATGGAGTGGCCAGCAGGGGCCACGGAAGTGGAAATTCAGCAACTAATTCAGGAAAATTCTTGCCCGGGTGATGTGATTATCTACACGGATGGGTCGGTGTTGAGAGGTAGGAGAAGTGCCTGGGGGTTCTTGGCAAAAACTAATGGTCGGTGTTTGGTGCAGGAGAGCCTGGCGTGTGATCACACTACATCTAGCTTAAGAATGGAGGTGGAGGCGGTCAGTGCAGCTTTCCGCTGGATAGAAAACACGATACATACACACATTGTGATTGTAACTGACTCAGAAAGCATGCTGAGAAGGGTGAGAACAGGCAAGCTTCGTGCAGAGTGGCTTGCTTCGCTTCGGAGGTCACGGGTAGCAAGCATCACCTGGATCTTTTCTCCTGGGCATGCCGGTGTGCTGGGGAATGAACAGGCGGACAGATTGGCTGGCTCGGCAAAACTTGGTGGAGTATTGATGCATGACAAGGCAGACGTGGTTGCGGCCCTGTGGGAGCACGTGTACACCTGGAGGAGCAAATGGATCACCATAGTCTGGTAATAATGAGACAGTGCGGTGTGACGAGGGGATCTGGCCGACTGCTCGACGCTCAGAGGAAAGGCGAGACGGACATATAATCAGATTGCTACTGGAACTATTAGTGTTGAAACTCTTCGCTGGCTGCTGAGGATGGGGACGGAGTGCTTATGGGAATGTCCCGAATGCTGTAATGTCGGTTCCTAAATCAATCAATCAATCAATCAATCAATCAATCATTTGCACACTGCCTGGCAGCCTTTTGCATATCCTTCCTAGCTTGCTTCAGCTCACTGGGAGTGTTACAACGTTGTTCTTTCCTTATTTCTTAAGAGAGCTATCTTCTTTCTATCAATCAGCGGCTGCAGTGTCTGGCTGTTTGCCACAAACCAGTCCTGCCTCTTATGATCCACAGTGCCGTAAACCTCTACCGACTGTTTTATAAAGAGTTTCCTTAAGTTTACCTCACTTTTCACTTGCTGTACAATTTTCTGATGTATCAGTGAAAGTGTCTTCAAGTTGCTGTTGGAACTCAAGGCACTTATCAGGATCGTGGATGTTAATAATATTAATCCTGGGGCTAGATTTGTGTTTAGCTGTGTAGATTCTCTTTGGTCTCAGTCTAACCCTTGCAGCAACCAAAGAATGATCCGTATCACAGTCAGCACTGTGGTAACTTCGAGTTAATGATGTATGGTTCATATGTTGTCTCCGTGTGATAATGAAGTCCAGCTGATTCCAATGGCCGGATCTTGGATGTTTCCATGTGACCTTATGGAGCTTTTTTGTTTTAAAAAAGGAGTTTGTAATACATAGGGCTTTTCTGATGCAATGCTCCAGCAACCTTTGCCCATTTTCATTCATGCGACCGATGTTGTATTTTCCAAGGACACTGGCCATGAACTCGAGTCCTTGCCCACACGAGCATTGAAATCACCGAGCATATAAATGTAGTCGGATTTTGGAATTGCCTTGATCGCAGAGTCTAGCTGCTCATAGAACGTATCTTTCACATCATCACAGGAAGTAAGTGTCGGTGCATATGCAGTGAGAATGGTGGCAAATCCACAAGAGGTTGCCAAGCGCAGTGATAATAATCTTTCATTACCTCCAGCTGGGATATCAATCATTCCCAGTAGCGAATTCTTCACTGCAAAGCCCACACCGTGTTGCCTTTTTTCTGCCTGCCCTCTTCCCTTCCAAAAAAAGGTGTAATTGTTTTCCCTGCGTGACCCTTCCTCAGCGAGGCGAGTCTCCTGCAGGCCAGCAATATCAATGTTTTTAGACGATTGAGTTTGGCATCAATCACAGCCGTTTTTCTTACATCGTCAATATTCATCAAGTCATTGGAAAATCCTGGACACATGGTTCTTAGATTCCAGGTTCCAAGCCATAGCTTGAGGTGTCTATTTTTCTTTTTAGTAATACCTGGTGCATTGGTTTTACAGCCTGCAATTCAGATTTTGTCCTAGCCCCCAAGCACCCATTGAAGCAGGCAGGCAGGCTGTGGCTGATCAGCACCCAATTGGCTGAGGGCTGCCCAGCTTGAGGTGGGCGGTAGCTGATAAGGGGCACCTGTAGGTGTCTCCCACCATCAGAGGTAACCCGTGGTGTTCCATGTCTATGCCAGTTGACAAGGACTTATAACCTGTAACAGCCCGGGAAGGTTAACCCGGTCAACAAATGCCTGCAGAAGTCGGATGTGTCGGCCTAACGGCGCAAGAACGCAGCTCTGCTGTAAACAGGCACAACGCAATCACATCCGGAAAAAAAAACTCCGGATGAACGAAGAAGAAGATAACGCTTTGATTCCGAGACCGGTTAAGACCAGGGATGAAGTTATTGCCTCTCCTTAGCACAAAGCCTAGGCTAAAATATAGAGATCATGTGTTGCCCATGCAGCATGATCCCTCTCTTGGCCTGCCTAGTTCACTCCAGAGGAAAGATTAACAGCCTATACATCTGGAACAAGACAAGCTGCAGAAGCTGCCGGATCAGCAAAGCAATGCTCTAACTGTCCGCCTGTCGGAGCTTCGATCTAGACCAGCTGCCAACCAAGGCTTACGGCCTGGTCTGCCCTGCCATGCAATTTTGTCATTAGGTTGCATTTCCTCGCACCAGGATAAGGCTTGAACCCTCCCAGTTGCACTCTTCTGCAGAAGCCATTAGCACCCAACATTCGGTGCTAACAGAAAGCAGGTAGTACCATCTGCAGTCATTATGGTAGCTCAGTCATATCCGACCAAGACCTGACTAAAACAACTGACAGTGACACAACACATATACAACTGACAGTGACACCATGCGCACACAACTAACAGTGACACAACACATATATAACTGACAGTAAATACATACATATACAACTGACAGTGACACAACACATATACAACTGACAGTGACAACACACATATACAACTGACAGTGACAATACACATATACAACTGACAGTGACAACACACATATACAACTGACAGTGACACCACACATACACAACTGACAGTGACACCACATATACAACTGACAGTGACACCACACATACACAACTGTCAGTGACAACACACATATACAACTGACAGTGACACCATACATACACAACTGTCAGTGACACCACACATATACAACTGACAGTGACACCATGCGCACACAACTAACAGTAACACCACACATAAACAACTGACGTGTGTTACCTGTACAATACTCCGCCAGCCCTGGTCAACGACCCTGCCAGGTTTGAGGGGAACGGGATCAGTTACAAGGCCAAGCTGATCGGAATCGAGGACGTGGCTGAGGCCAGGGGTGACCTGATGTGTCAGGAAGCCATGACCAAGCTGAAGAATTCCGTCAAGATTTCTGGCGCACACAAACGGAAAATCTTTGTGAATGTAACACTCGAGGGGCTGAGAATCATCGATGCTATATCTTTGGTATGTATGTGATAGATGTGCCGGATTTGGTACAGTCATACATACTTTTTACACTGTACTCCCTAGATGGAAGGTGTGTGATTGTATATACATTTTACACTACAATCCCTAGGGGATTGGTGTATGATTGTATATACATTTTACACTACAATCCCTAGGGGATTGGTGTATGATTGTATATACATTTTACACTACAATCTCTTGGTGATTGGTGTATGATTGTATATACATTTTACACTACAATCTCTTGATGATTGGTGTATGATTGTATATACATTTTACACTACAATCTCTTGATGATTGGTGTATGATTGTATATACATTTTACAATACAATCTCTTGGTGATTGGTGTATGATTGTACATACGTTGTACAAAGTAGAGTCTGCTCTTGATCCCTCTGCTGCTTGTATTTATAATTGAAGCTGCTTGATCTGTGCCCTGTGAACACTGCGTGCTTGCCTTTGTTTGTGTGAAATGTAACATCTGTTTGTGTGAAATGTGACATGTATTTATGTGAAATGTGACATGTGTTTATGTGAAATGTGACATCTGTTTGTGTGAAATGTAACATCTGTTTGTATGAAATGTGACATCTGATTATGTGAAATGTGACATCTGTTTGTGTGAAATGTGACATCTGTTTGTGTCAGATGTGACATCTGTGTGAAATGTGACACACAGCCTTGAGCATGCTGGGATGTTATAGAAACCACCATGTCTGGACACAGGTCACACACAGGTAGTTGGTCACACACACAGGTAGTTGGTCATAGACAGGAAGCTGGTCACAGATATCACATGTGTTTGATGACAATATTAGCATTTTCTGAGAAGTATGGTCTGAACACAGATCACACACAATTCTGTATGCGATAAACAACATGGATGAAGTTATGGAGAACTAGTGCAACATTCTATATGTGATAAACAACATGGATGAAGTTGTGGAGAACTAGTGCAACATTCTATATGTGATAAACAACATGGATGAAGGTATGGAGAACTAGTGCAACATTCTATATGTGATAAACAACATGGATGAAGTCGTGGAGAACTAGTGCAACATTCTATATGTGATAAACAACATGGATGAAGTTATGGAGAACTAGTGCAACATTCTATATGTGATAAACAACATGGATGAAGGTATGGAGAACTAGTGCAACATTCTATATGTGATAAACAACATGGATGAAGGCATGGAGAACTAGTGCAACATTCTATGAGATAAACAACATGGATGAAGGTATGGAGAACTAATGCAACATTCTATGTGATAAACAACATGGATGAAGGTATGGAGAACTAGTGCAACATTCTATGAGATAAACAACATGGATGAAGGTATGGAGAACTAGTGCAACATTCTATATGTGATAAACAACATGGATGAAGTTGTGGAGAACTAGTGCAACATTCTATATGTGATAAACAACATGGATGAAGTTGTGGAGAACTAGTGCAACATTCTATATGTGATAAACAACATGGATGAAGTTATGGAGAACTAGTGCAACATTCTATATGTGATAAACAACATGGATGAAGTCATGGAGAATAG
>JACEFZ010000470.1:0-25000 GCA_014155875.1 Cepaea nemoralis
GCAGCATGGCAATAAAAAAAAAATCAAATGAAGTAGATAACTTTAACACAACAACAACTGAGATGGCTGATCTGTCAGTTCGTCAAGTATACTGCTCGTGTTCCGGTTTCGCTGATTACGTCATGATTTTCGGGGTAAACTGCCCAGGCTGGGTTTACGTAATGTGATGTGTCATCACAACACTGCAACATACCTTGTTTGTTGTCACTTAATGCCTTCTTATTTCTTGATAATGCTAAATATATTTTCATATTAGAATAGATAACGCCAGAAAGAAAAATGAAGCATGTAATGTATGAAGTATTAAATTAATGAAACGGTCATGTGACTGGTTGGGGAAGCAAGGTGTATGGAATGCAACATGGGTTGCTTCCCTTCCAAGGCCTAAACAAAGACGAAGTGTTTCATTTGACTAATTTATTGATGACAATAATCATGAGAGCAATAAGAAGTACAATAAAAACCAGAACTTGGGGGGTGAGCAGTGTAGATTTATAGAAGGTAATGGCATAAACAACGTCATATACATCTTGAGGATATTAACAGAAAGAACGATTGAAGTGTAAAGAGATACACTTGTGTTGAGCCAAGAATCCACATCATTGCACTCAGGGCATTCCCATAAGCGCTGACTCATCATCTTCAACAGCCAAGTTCGGCCATTACCCTGTTTGGACAACAATCACCTTCAATTTAATATCCTGTGAGGGTAAAACCGTGGGCAGCCGCTATTTCTGGTTGACTCAGTCGCAGGATTATTAATCTGAGCCAGGGATGAGCCCTAATATAACTTCTATTGGATGTTGAACGGGGTAGGGGTAATGGTAGAATCGAAATCGAACAGCGTAGAGTTCCAATACTAACAGTGCCCGTTACAATCTGATTATATATCCGCCTTCCTTTACCTCTGAGTGACGACTGTCTACCAGATCCTCTGACCATCCGCGGTAGAGACTTAAAATATATTATTAATGGGTGTTATACGATGTACTCACAAAGAGAGTTTGATGCAGACGATCAGCAGACACACCCTTTGATATCTGATGACAGAGACTGAGCATCTAGGGACTAATTCTGACTGCAGTGGTGTTAATTATGTTATAAAATAAGAAAATGGTTGTTAAACCACCACACAAATTATTAAACTATCACCAGTATGGTTAAACAATCACAGTAGCTAAACCTTCACCAATATAGTAAAACCATTGCCGATATAGTTAAACCATCACTAGTGTAATTAAACCATCACTAGTATTGCTAAACCATCACCGATATAGTTAAACCATCACCACCATAGTTAAACCATCACCAATATGGTTAAACCATTACAGGTATAATTATACCATCACCATTAATGATGTGGTGAGAAACGAGCAGTAGGACAGATTGGCTGATTCTGCACACGTGGGTGGGGTTTGATGCATGATAAGGCAGAGACGTGTTCTGGGCCCTTTGCGATCATCTATAGGGTGTATTGTTACTGACTGTGCAGTGTTTGAAAATAATGACGATCCAAGTTTTGTATTCACCCTCTGTAAAGTTCATGCAACATAATAGGTAAATACAAAACTTGGACCAGCAATATTTTCAAACACTGCACAGTCATTAAAAATACTCTCTGCATATAGTGTGGAAGAATAGACAAATTACCATAACCTAGAGATAAATGGTTCGACAGGGAGTGACTAGTATATTCTCGCGAGTAACGTAACTGCGCAAGATTCGGTAGCGGATCGCGCCGCGTTACTTACTTACGGGGGGTATGTTAGTCGGTCTCTCAGAAAGCAATTGCAAACTACTGAGCGTAATATTGCCTAGTACATCAACAGCAGCTGAAAAATGCTGGTGTTGACTGCAACGTCCTGTAAGGGATATGCAACCCCAAAAAAGTATATTTAAGCCCTCACAAGTATATTTAAACCCTCATCAGTATATTTAAACCCTCACCAGTATAGTTAAATCCTCACCAGTAACACGTATAGGATACAGAAAGCTTGGTCACCCGAAAGTCATGAATTTATCATGAGAAATGGATGTGTGGGTTATCACTGACTGTCATGGAAGGTAAGCGAAACAACAGACACATGGAAAGGTACAGTAGCTCTGACGATCACCGATTTCAAAAGCTAAATAAATTCAGAACTATTCATCAACACTTATAGAAAACACAGAGAAAAGAAGTAGAAATCGGATGACACGCTAGACAACAGAACAAGGAAAAGTTATAGGCACACGGGAATTCAAACCCATTTCTTCCAGATGTCGTAGTGTGTACCTTGGGGGTAGTGAACGCAGTTTCACAATCCCGACATAGCCAGTTTGAACTCAGCTGCAGACGTTTTGGAACCAGATCGCTTTGCATTGATTTTAAAATGATATGAGCGTCGGCCGCCTTGAAGGCAATTACAAAATACTGAAGGTAGAATA
The DNA here is from genome assembly GCA_014155875.1 of Cepaea nemoralis. Taxonomy (NCBI): domain Eukaryota; kingdom Metazoa; phylum Mollusca; class Gastropoda; order Stylommatophora; family Helicidae; genus Cepaea; species Cepaea nemoralis. The sequence continues at coordinate 2,428 of JACEFZ010000470.1, forward strand.
GCCTAGCAAAATTACAAACAGCCAATAATGCTGGGGTTGATTGTGACTTCCTGTACAAGGACATGCAACTAACTCATCATCCTCATATAACTGGTCCATTGCATAACGTCGCTCTCATCACACCATGACGCGTTAACTGATTCAATGCTGAAGGATAATATATCGTCACATTGACCTCCCAAGATGACGGAAGGACGATATATCGCAATATTGGGGTCGTCGTATTATTTGTTCTGTTTCGTGGTATCTTCCACAATTTCAGTGCTCAGTGAACGGAATTCAACATTATACTAATTGTTCAATTGATCGTGTACTACGTTTGGTCCAAATCTACTTGTTGTTCGCACTGAATAAAAACAAACAAACAATGCCAGTTGAACTATTTATTCTCCTGCGTCAGGCACCCTCACGCAACTAACCCTTCAAAATGACAGCTGTTGAGAAAGATGTTCAGGTCTAGCTTCTAATCGCTTCCCATCCCCCCACACCCCCCCCCCCCCCAATACTGTCTTTTATGAGTGCCAAGGTTAACACATTTTGCACATAAGACTATGCGGTTGTAACCTTTGACGAGAGTTGAGCTCTCCGAACATTTGCTACATTGATCGGCTTACGCGCACTTGGTAACGTGTCTGTTATCTGTCTCATATGCATTCAAGTCCAACCCGACTCTTGACGATGGCTGGTTAAGTACATAAGTGCCACTGTAAGACTATTCTCAACACAAGTCTTGAGGTGCAGGTGTCAAGCATAAACTCCATCCAAGGCATGACAACCGAATAGTGTAGATATAAACACAGACCTTGGGGCGTGTTGTCCTTCAGTCGTGTTGTAGTCTTAGATGCAGCATTGGCTCCACTACTGCAAATAGGCCACAGAATGACCCCTGCTTCAAACACCAGGCCAGGAACTTGGTAAGAAGAATATACACACCCAGTCATACAGGCTTACATATACACAGACAGACAGACAGACACACACACACACACACTCACACACACACACACACACAGGCTGACAAAAGAGTACAATATAGGACCAGTCGGCACCCAGTGTATGATGTGGTCAGTATCACGTCCGTTACTTCCACCCAGTGTAGTATCATGTGCGTTACTTCCACCCAGTGTAGTATCATGTGCGTTACTTCCACCCAGTGTACGATGTGGCCAGTATCATGTGCGTTACTTCGACCCAGTGTGCGATGTGGTCAGTATCCAGTGTAGTATCATGTCCGTTACTTCCACCCAGTGTAGTATCCTGTCCGTTACTTCCACCAGTGTAGTATCATCTCCGTTACTTCCACCCAGTGTAGTATCATGTCCGTTACTTCCATCCAGTGTAGTATCATGTCCGTTACGTTACTTCCATCCAGTGTAGTATCATGTTCGTTACTTCCACCCAGTGTAGTATCATGTCCGTTACTTCCACCCAGTGAAGTATCATGTCCGTTACTTCCACCCAGTGTAGTATCACGCCCATTACTTCCACCCAGTGTAGTATCATGTCCTTTACTTCCACTCAGTGTAGTATCATATCCGTTATTTCTACCCAGTGTAGTATCATGTCCGTTACTTCCACTCAGTGTACGATTTGGTCAGTATCACGTCCGTTACTTCCACCCAGTATACGATATGGTCAGTATCACGCCCGTTACTTCCACCCAGTGTACATGTGGTCAGTATCATGTCCGTTACTTCCACCCGGTGTATGATGTGATCAGTATCATGTCCGTTACTTCCACCCGGTGTATGATGTGGTCAGTATCATGTCCGTTACTTCCACCCGGTGTATGATGTGGTCAGTATCATGTCCGTTACTCCCCAGTGCATTGTCCGGTACCAGTTTTAGGCTAGGTCGCACTAGGAACACGGGCCAGTTTAAAGGAAAAACAAAAACCTGCCTCGATGTGGATTCGAGCCGATGACCACCGACCAGGCAGGCGAGCATCTAGCGACTACCCGACCGCTGCTTGCTGCAGAGGCAGGTAGTAGACAGTCATTTAAGCCAAGCGATGTATGTTTGGAAGCTACATGAACACCCTCACACACATAAACACAGAGTTTAAGTTACTAAATAACTTGTAATAAACAAGTCAGCCGTTCGTTAGCATTTTAGATCCAAGTATTCTCTCACGAGCATTTTGCTATGTCATGCCGTGTCGACAAAATGACACAAGTTGGTACAGCAATGGTTCAGGCAGCCTCTATATATCTCATATCTAGACCAGTCAAAGTTAAAGGGGAAAGACAGTCACGGTAATACGGTGTCTAGAACGCTCGCATTGCCGTCCGGTGGCCATGCGTTCGAACCCTCATCGAGGCGGATTTCTTAAATTGATCTGGCCGCCCTTGTTGACCCAGCGTAAAATGGGCTCAAGGAAATCTCCTAGGAAGAAACATCGCCAAGTGTGGCATTTAACACATCACCCATCGTGTGTCAGTTTGTGTACACAAATATGGGGCTGACATCTTATACTCAATCACGCCTCTAGGTATATTAAAGATTCCTCTACTTTCTACAAAAGTACAGGAATCCGTTGGCCTGACACCCTGGCATATTGTGGATATTGTGCCAATCGTATACTGTCTGGATCAGATGACGCTCTGTGGGTGCATGTGTGGCTATGGTGCTAATTGTATAATTTCGGATCAGGTGACGCTCTATGGGTGAATGTCTGGATATGGTGCTAATCTCTCTGGATCAGATAACGCTCTATGGGTGCATGTGTGGATATGATGCTAATATTACACGTTCTGGATCAGATGACGCTCAATGGGTGCATGTGTGGATATAGTGCTAATTGTATACTCCCTGGATCAGTTGACTCTCTGTGGGTGCATGTGTGGATATGGTGCTAATCTCTCTGGATCAGTTAACTTTCTGTGGGTGCATGTGTGGATATGGTGCTAATCTCTCTGGATCAGATGACGCTCTATGAGTGCATGTGTGGATATGGTACTAATCTCCTTGGATCAGTTGACACTCCATGGGTGCATGTGTGGATATGGTGCTAATCTCCTTGGATCAGTTGGCGTTCTATGGGTACATGCGTGGATATGGTGCTAATTTCCCTGGATCAGTTGACGATCTATGGGTGCATGTGTGGATATGGTGCTAATCTCCCTGGATCAGTTGACACTCTATGAGTGCATGTGTGGATATGGTGCTAATCTCCCTGGATCAGTTGACACTCTATGAGTGCATGTGTGGATATGGTGCTAATCTCCCTGGATCAGTTGACACTCTATGAGTGCATGTGTGGATATGGTGCTAATCTCCCTGGATCAGTTGACGCTCTATCAGTGCATGTGTGGATATGGGACTAATCTCCCTGGATCAGTTAACACTCTATGGGTGCATGTGTGGATATGGGACTAATCTCCCTGGATCAGTTGACACTCTATGAGTGCATGTGTGGATATGGTGCTAATTTCCCTGGATCAGTTGACGCTCTATGAGTGCATGTGTGGATATGGTGCTAATCTCCCTGGATCAGTTGGCGCTATATGAGTGCATGTGTGGATATGGGACTAATCTCCCTGGATCAGTTGGCGCAACATGAGTGCATGTGTGGATATGGGACTAATCTCACTGGATCAGTTGGCGCTCTATGGGTGCATATGTGGATATTGTGCTAATCTCCCTAGATCAGTTGACACTCCATGGGTGCATGTGTAGATATGGTGCTAATATTACTGGATCAGTTGGCGCTCTATGGGTGCATGTGTGGATATTGTGCTAATCGTATACTCCCTTGATCAGATGGCGCTCTGTGGATGTTTGTGTGAACAGGGTCAGCAGAAAGTAAAGGTTCTTTTTACACTCCTCCTACGGACTGGGTATACGGGGCTAGGCCCATATCTTAGATTAGTTTAGTTTAGTTTAGTCGATGGATCAACATCACGACACACGGGCGTAACCCATAAGTACTCCGTTCTCCTCCTAACTCAAACCTGAGTCTGGATAAAGTCAGCTCAGTGCACAAACTCCGTAGCACCAGCGAAGATCCTGAAATACTTTGGGTAGATTTTTAACTAAAAATTTTTCCCGGGCAGCGCCGTTAGGCTACTCTTTTTCGATTTCCAACTGCCAAGGGATTTTTGACTCATAGAGTGTCAACTGATCCAGGGAGATTAGTCCCATATCCACACATGCACCCATAGAGTGTTAACTGATCCAGGGAGATTAGTCCCATATCCACACATGCACTGATAGAGCGTCAACTGATCCAGGGAGATTAGCACCATATCCACACATGCACTCATAGAGTGTCAACTGATCCAGGGAGATTAGCACCATATCCACACATGCACTCATAGAGTGTCAACTGATCCAGGGAGATTAGCACCATATCCACACATGCACTCATAGAGTGTCAACTGATCCAGGGAGATTAGCACCATATCCACACATGCACCCATAGATCGTCAACTGATCCAGGGAAATTAGCACCATATCCACGCATGTACCCATAGAACGCCAACTGATCCAAGGAGATTAGCACCATATCCACACATGCACCCATGGAGTGTCAACTGATCCAAGGAGATTAGTACCATATCCACACATGCACTCATAGAGCGTCATCTGATCCAGAGAGATTAGCACCATATCCACACATGCACCCACAGAAAGTTAACTGATCCAGAGAGATTAGCACCATATCCACACATGCACCCACAGAGAGTCAACTGATCCAGGGAGTATACAATTAGCACTATATCCACACATGCACCCATTGAGCGTCATCTGATCCAGAACGTGTAATATTAGCATCATATCCACACATGCACCCATAGAGCGTTATCTGATCCAGAGAGATTAGCACCATATCCAGACATTCACCCATAGAGCGTCACCTGATCCGAAATTATACAATTAGCACCATAGCCACACATGCAACCACAGAGCGTCATCTGATCCAGACAGTATACGATTGGCACAATATCCACAATATGCCAGGGTGTCAGGCCAACGGATTCCTGTACTTTTGTAGAAAGTAGAGGAATCTTTAATATACCTAGAGGCGTGATTGAGTATAAGATGTCAGCCCCATATTTGTGTACACAAACTGACACACGATGGGTGATGTGCTAAATGCAACACTTGGCGATCTTTCCTCCTAGGAGATTTCCTTGAGCCCATTTTACGCTGGGTCAACAAGGGCGGCCAGATCAATTTAAGAAATCCGCATCGATGAGGGTTCGAACGCATGGCCACCGGACGGCAATGTGAGCGTTCTAGACACCGTATTACCGTGACTGTCTTTCCCCTTTAACTTTGACTGGTCTAGATATGAGATAGATAGAGCCTGCCTGAACCATTCCTGTATCAACTTGTGTCATTTTGTCGACACGGCATGACATAGCAAAATGCTCGTGAGAGAATACTTGGATCTAAAATGCTAACGAACGGCTGACTTGTTTATTACATGTTATTTAGTAACTTAAACTCTGTGTGTGGGGTGAGGGTGTTTATGTGGCTTCCAAAAATACATCGCTTGGCTTAAATGACTGTCTACTACCTGCCTCTGCAGCGAGCAGCGGTCGGGTAGTCGCTAGATGCTCGCCTGCCTGGTCGGTGGTCATCGGCTCGAATCCACATCGAGGCAGGTTTTTGTTTTTCCTTTAAACTGGCCCGTGTTCCTAGTGCGACCTAGCCTAAAATTGGTACCGGACAATGCACTGGGAAGTAACGGACATGATACTGACCACATCATACACCGGGTGGAAGTAACGGACATGATACTGATCACATCATACACCGGGTGGAAGTAACGGACATGATACTGATCACATCATACACCGGGTGGAAGTAACGGACATGATACTGACCACATGTACACTGGGTGGAAGTAACGGGCGTGATACTGACCATATCGTATACTGGGTGGAAGTAACGGACGTGATACTGACCAAATCGTACACTGAGTGGAAGTAACGGACATGATACTACACTGGGTAGAAATAACGGATATGATACTACACTGAGTGGAAGTAAAGGACATGATACTACACTGGGTGGAAGTAATGGGCGTGATACTACACTGGGTGGAAGTAACGGACATGATACTTCACTGGGTGGAAGTAACGGACATGATACTACACTGGGTGGAAGTAACGAACATGATACTACACTGGATGGAAGTAACGTAACGGACATGATACTACACTGGATGGAAGTAACGGACATGATACTACACTGGGTGGAAGTAACGGAGATGATACTACACTGGTGGAAGTAACGGACAGGATACTACACTGGGTGGAAGTAACGGACATGATACTACACTGGATACTGACCACATCGCACACTGGGTCGAAGTAACGCACATGATACTGGCCACATCGTACACTGGGTGGAAGTAACGCACATGATACTACACTGGGTGGAAGTAACGCACATGATACTACACTGGGTGGAAGTAACGGACGTGATACTGACCACATCATACACTGGGTGCCGACTGGTCCTATATTGTACTCTTTTGTCAGCCTGTGTGTGTGTGTGTGTGTGAGTGTGTGTGTGTGTGTGTCTGTCTGTCTGTCTGTGTATATGTAAGCCTGTATGACTGGGTGTGTATATTCTTCTTACCAAGTTCCTGGCCTGGTGTTTGAAGCAGGGGTCATTCTGTGGCCTATTTGCAGTAGTGGAGCCAATGCTGCATCTAAGACTACAACACGACTGAAGGACAACACGCCCCAAGGTCTGTGTTTATATCTACACTATTCGGTTGTCATGCCTTGGATGGAGTTTATGCTTGACACCTGCACCTCAAGACTTGTGTTGAGAATAGTCTTACAGTGGCACTTATGTACTTAACCAGCCATCGTCAAGAGTCGGGTTGGACTTGAATGCATATGAGACAGATAACAGACACGTTACCAAGTGCGCGTAAGCCGATCAATGTAGCAAATGTTCGGAGAGCTCAACTCTCGTCAAAGGTTACAACCGCATAGTCTTATGTGCAAAATGTGTTAACCTTGGCACTCATAAAAGACAGTATTGGGGGGGGGTGTGGTGTGGGGGGGATGGGAAGCGATTAGAAGCTAGACCTGAACATCTTTCTCAACAGCTGTCATTTTGAAGGGTTAGTTGCGTGAGGGTGCCTGACGCAGGAGAATAAATAGTTCAACTGGCATTGTTTGTTTGTTTTTATTCAGTGCGAACAACAAGTAGATTTGGACCAAACGTAGTACACGATCAATTGAACAATTAGTATAATGTTGAATTCCGTTCACTGAGCACTGAAATTGTGGAAGATACCACGAAACAGAACAAATAATACGACGACCCCAATATTGCGATATATCGTCCTTCCGTCATCTTGGGAGGTCATTGTGACGATATATTATCCTTCAGCATTGAATCAGTTAACGCGTCATGGTGTGATGAGAGCGACGTTATGCAATGGACCAGTTATATGAGGATGATGAGTTAGTTGCATGTCCTTGTACAGGAAGTCACAATCAACCCCAGCATTATTTGGCTGTTTGTAATTTTGCTAGGCTATTCTACCTTCAGTATTTTGTAATTGCCTTCAAGGCGGCCGACGCTCATATCATTTTAAAAATCAATGCAAAGCGATCTGGTTCCAAAACGTCTGCAGCTGAGTTCAAACTGGCTATGTCGGGATTGTGAAACTGCGTTCACTACCCCCAAGGTACACACTACGACATCTGGAAGAAATGGGTTTGAATTCCCGTGTGCCTATAACTTTTCCTTGTTCTGTTGTCTAGCGTGTCATCCGATTTCTACTTCTTTTCTCTGTGTTTTCTATAAGTGTTGATGAATAGTTCTGAATTTATTTAGCTTTTGAAATCGGTGATCGTCAGAGCTACTGTACCTTTCCATGTGTCTGTTGTTTCGCTTACCTTCCATGACAGTCAGTGATAACCCACACATCCATTTCTCATGATAAATTCATGACTTTCGGGTGACCAAGCTTTCTGTATCCTATACGTGTTACTGGTGAGGATTTAACTATACTGGTGAGGGTTTAAATATACTGATGAGGGTTTAAATATACTTGTGAGGGCTTAAATATACTTTTTTGGGGTTGCATATCCCTTACAGGACGTTGCAGTCAACACCAGCATTTTTCAGCTGCTGTTGATGTACTAGGCAATATTACGCTCAGTAGTTTGCAATTGCTTTCTGAGAGACCGACTAACATACCCCCCGTAAGTAAGTAACGCGGCGCGATCCGCTACCGAATCTTGCGCAGTTACGTTACTCGCGAGAATATACTAGTCACTCCCTGTCGAACCATTTATCTCTAGGTTATGGTAATTTGTCTATTCTTCCACACTATATGCAGAGAGTATTTTTAATGACTGTGCAGTGTTTGAAAATATTGCTGGTCCAAGTTTTGTATTTACCTATTATGTTGCATGAACTTTACAGAGGGTGAATACAAAACTTGGATCGTCATTATTTTCAAACACTGCACAGTCAGTAACAATACACCCTATAGATGATCGCAAAGGGCCCAGAACACGTCTCTGCCTTATCATGCATCAAACCCCACCCACGTGTGCAGAATCAGCCAATCTGTCCTACTGCTCGTTTCTCACCACATCATTAATGGTGATGGTATAATTATACCCGTAATGGTTTAACCATATTGGTGATGGTTTAACTATGGTGGTGATGGTTTAACTATATCGGTGATGGTTTAGCAATACTAGTGATGGTTTAATTACACTAGTGATGGTTTAACTATATCGGCAATGGTTTTACTATATTGGTGAAGGTTTAGCTACTGTGATTGTTTAACCATACTGGTGATAGTTTAATAATTTGTGTGGTGGTTTAACAACCATTTTCTTATTTTATAACATAATTAACACCACTGCAGTCAGAATTAGTCCCTAGATGCTCAGTCTCTGTCATCAGATATCAAAGGGTGTGTCTGCTGATCGTCTGCATCAAACTCTCTTTGTGAGTACATCGTATAACACCCATTAATAATATATTTTAAGTCTCTACCGCAGTGACAGGACAGTCTTATCTTTACTTGTTGCATATACAAGTACATCGGTCTTTATTTACCTCAATCAACCAACCCATTTACACAGGGAACAGCACATACTGTACTCTGGGCATGCGTGCATAATTTACAGAATTATAAACACGCAGATAAGGTCCAAGTTCTAACTCAAACATATAATATACACTGAACTAACTGGTTCTCAGTCACGTAGTCCCGGGTAGCTTATCCATTTTTCTGTCTGTTGCAATCCATCTACCACTGCCCGAGTCTCGCGGCTACCAGCTACTTCAAGTGCTACATAACAGTTCGTGGAGTGTTCGCACCCTGTAGGGTAGTATGAACTCGACAGTAGCTACAAACCTCTAGATTACTGTCCGTCTTATTTAGCATCAACATCATAGAAGTGGCAGTTGGGGTAACCACCTGCTTCTGCTGTTAGATGTCGTTCATAGCTAGCAGTTGCGTTGTTGCTTTCATTTCACCCTAGAAGCATGTCAGTTAATGTCACCATTGAAGACCACAAATACAGTCAATGTTAAACAGATGAACGATAAACTATAAACGCAAGAGATGAGCAGTACCAGACACCTCGCACAGAACTATGCCAACAAATATTGATTAATAGAAAGTACTGCAAATTGATACTCTTTAATCTGTGTTGTATTGGAGTTTGATGATGATATGTGATACGCAAATCGTGCTTCCGGGACGATCAGCTGGTCCTGCTAAGTAATAGAAGTGAACATCTTCGCTTGTTGTGCACATTCAAGATAACATAGAACATTGGTAACTTATTTCCTCCGCAATTATTATTATTTATTATTTATTATTATTATTACTTATTATTCTCCCCCGATGGTGTTTCCACCTTGTCGTGGTGGGGGAGCTTGAGTTTCTCAATGACCCTGAGAGCTATGCCGGCGGTAGCGTAGCTACCAGCAGGGCCTCCCAAGCCGGACAGGTCAAAGGGTAGAGAACAGACAAAGAGAAACACCCTGGTCCTCCAGGTTGGGGGTTGAAGCGTGGGGTTAACATCCCCACCTTTGTAAAAACCTTTCTTTGTTACGAAACAAATACATGAGCCTCGATATCGGACTGACTTATCTGGACAACGACCTTGGAACGTTAAAGGACTTTTGAGATTTGGAACATGGAATGTACGGACACTATATCGAGCTGGAGCGGCCGAAGAACTAACCCGGGAGCTGGTTGAATATCAAATGGATATCACAGCAATTCAAGAAATAAGGTGGCCAGGAGAGGGTACTTTAGAGCAAAATGGAATGATTATAATATATGGAGGAAACACCCAAAATAAACATGAATTAGGAACAGGATTTGTCATCAAAAAAGAGTTATGGGGGAACATTTTAAACTTTAAAGCTTTTAATGACAGGATTAGTAAATTACGAATAAAAGGTAAATGGAAAAATATAACGATGATTAATGTACATGCACCTACTGAAGAGAAAGAAGATGATATTAAAGAAGACTTTTATAATGATCTGGAAGATGTCATAGAAGAAACCCCCAAACAGGACATCCTGATTGTGCTGGGAGACTTCAATGCAAAAATAGGTAGAGAGCAAACTAATAAAAAAGTGGCCGGTATGGAAAGCCTACATACAACTTCAAATGATAATGGATGGAGAGTCATCAACCTGGCAGAAGCCAAAGGACTGCAGATTAGCAGTACCAGACTACAAAGAAAGGATATACACAAACAAACTTGGAAATCATGTGACAAGAGAACCTATAATCAAATAGATCACATTTTAATTAACAACAGAAATGCATCAAACATACAGCAAGTCAGAAGTTATAGAGGAGCTGAGTGCCATAGTGACCATTTCCTCGTTGGAGCAAAATTTAAAATAAAACTTAAGAGAGCTTTCTATACTAAATTACAAAGATTACACCCAACATATAACAGAGAAAAACTACAAGACATTACAGTCAAAGAGAAATTTACAGATGAAATAAAATGTAAACTTGAAACTTTGCAAAACCCTTTGGAGGAAAGCGTTGACCAAACTTGGTTGAACATCAAGAATACAATTCAATCTACCGCAGAAGAATGTCTCGGTGTGTCAACCACGCATAGAAAGAACAGATGGTTCAATCAAAAATGTGAAGAAGCAGTCACTAAGAAGAAGAATGCCAGACATGTATGGTTAAATGACATCAATAACATCCAAAAGGAAGAGCATTATAGAAATGAATGTAAAGAGGCTACAAAAATAGTCAGACAGCAGAAGCGAGAATATATGAGTAATATAATCAAAGATTTGGAAACTAATCACCAGAAAAATGAATCCAGAAAGTTTTTTAAAGTACTGAAGTCAATGAAACGAGGGCACCAACAAAACACATATGGTTTAAAAGACAAAAATGGGAATATGATAAATACCAATGAAGAAATGTGCAACACATGGAAAGAATATTTTATTGAATTACTAAATTGTGAAGCTCCAAGTAACATTTTCCCACAGGAAGAGGTTCTAACATGCGAACCACAAATTGAAGAACCTACATTTGAAGAAATCCTATATGTAATCACACGACTTAAAAACAATAAGGCAACTGGGACTGATGGAATTGCTGCTGAATTTATAAAGGCAGGTGGCCATGCATTACATCTAAAGCTATACGAACTAATAATAAAAATCTGGAGGACAGAAGAATTACCCCATGACTGGAAAGAGTCATTATTGATACCTATCTTTAAGAAAGGAGACAAGTTCCAATGTGGAAATTATAGAGGAATATCACTACTGTCCACAAGCTATAAGATACTATCCGCAGTATTACTAAATAGACTAAAACCATATTCAGAAGACATATTAGGTGACTACCAGGCGGGTTTTAGACAAAACAGATCAACAATAGATCAGATATTTATCTTACGACAAATAGCCGAGAAACATTGGGAATATAAAAGAGATCTCCATAACATTTTTGTGGATTTTAAAAAGGCTTATGATAGTGTCCATAGGAATAGTCTATGGAATGTTATGCAGGAATTTGGAATACCAAGGAAGTTAATTAACATGACCAAACTATGCATGGAAGATACTTATAATATAGTAACATATAAAGGCAGGAAATCAGACCCCTTCCAAATAACATCTGGCTTGAAACAGGGTGATGCACTATCGCCGCTACTCTTCAATCTGGCTCTAGAGAAAGTTGTAAGGAAGGTAAAGGAGGAATGTGATATTGGAGGAACATCCAAGCTGCTTGGTTATGCAGATGATATAGATATTATAGGGCAAAGTGAACAAAAGACATTAGAAATATTGACTCACTTAAAGGAAAAAGCCCAACAGATGGGGCTGGTTATCAACCAAGATAAGACAGAATATATGGTAATTTCAAGAGACGGAATGGCTAAAAACTCTGGCCACATACAAATAGATAATATGACCATTAAAAGAACGGAAACATACAAATACCTGGGTACAATCTTCAACTGCTCCAACATCATAAGGGAAGAAATACAAACTAGAATCAACTCTGGAAATAAGATATACTATGCACTACAACATCTACTAAAATCAAAGGCGCTATCTCGTAACACCAAAATCACAATATACAAAACACTGATCAGACCAGTTGTGCTGTATGGCTCTGAAACCTGGAGTACAACGAAAGGAGACGAAGCCTTGTTACAAACCTTTGAGAACAAAATTTTAAGACGCATCTTTGGACCCATTAGGGATACACAAAGTGGAGAGTGGAAAAGAAGAAGTAACAAAGACATTTATGATTTGTTTAAGTCCCCGCTAATCACTGGTATCATGAAGGCTAATAGACTACAATGGCTGGGGCATATAGAAAGAATGGAAGATAATAGGGAAACAAAACTCGCTTACACTCAGGAAATAAATGACCGTAGACCCCGAGGTAGACCAAGAAGGCGGTGGAGAGATAATATACATACAGACCTACAAGCACTTGGAATCAACGACTGGCAAGAGAAGGTCCACCAGAGAGACGAATGGAGACAGATTGTATTTGCAGCAAAGAACCTCAATGGCTCGGAATGCTGAAGAAGAAGAAGAATTACTTATTATTATTAATACGTTTATTACTACTGCTACCATTATTATTAATTTTCCCATTATTATATTTGAATGTGCAACATGAAATATATTGTGGATGTGTGTCTGTGTCGCTAGCAGTAACATATGTATGCGTCTGGGTGTGGATGCAGGTGTGTGTGTGTGTTGCATGTATTTGCACGCGCATGTGTACGAGTGTGTGTTTGTGTGTGTGTGTGTGCGCGTTTACATGCACTATGCCATAAATGTCATAATATAACTGTATATATGTATGTAGGCCTATTTGCTTTGTTCACACATGTGACACCTAACACTAACAAACGGCAACGCTCTGTAATATACACAAACAAAAGAAACACACATTACACCTTGTAAATATACATTGATTTGTATGAAATAAACGTTTAAAAAAAAAAAAAAAAAAAAAATTTCCTCCGCTCGTTAAAATTGTTGGTCAGACCATAATACATAAAATAATGAGATTTACATTACATTATGTGGCCAACTATTGCAAATTATGTATGCAATATTGTTGCAATGAATGTGTCACTATTTACAGTTCAATCTTGATGCGCGCGCACACACACACACACACACACACACACACACAAATATTTAAGATGTCCCCCTTCCTCAAATGTTTCGGCGCATTACCTTGATGGCACTCTCGGGCCCACCCGGATCATGACTCCGGGTGTCTTCTGCCGATGTTAGACTTCAGACATACTTCGACTTGCTAAGAGTATAATAATAATAATAATAATAATAATAATAATAATAATAATAATAGCAATGGAGAATATGGGGAGGACACAAGCTCTACGATAACGCAGAGATACAAAAACACTAATACAAGCAGCTTGCCAGGCCACCCTATGAAGAACCGATTTGAAAACTTAGCTATGGAGCGGTTGAAAAGAAATAGTTTCATCCACCAGGCCAAACAACTCTGCAGAGAAACCATCGATCTTCCCACAGTTGGTATCCCCTTGACAACTATTCCAGAGTGAACCCCGTGGAAAGACGGACTTAGACTATCGCTACAAATTCAGTCAAAAGTGAGAGGAATATTTGGCAAGGAAGAACAGAACAGTGTACAGCGCAGAACAGCCACTCTCAGCTTTCTTGATGACGAATACCCACAGGATCTCTGGATCCGAGTCTACACAGATGGGTCAGCATATAATGCTGTTCGAAATGGAGGAGCGGGAGTGTACATAGAATACCCAAATAATACTAGAGACACGGCCAGAGTTCCAACAGAAAAGTACTGCCATAACTATGATGCTGAAATTGAGGCAATCAAGATAGCCACAGAGAAATTACAAAATACCAACCATGCTACACAACCTGTGGTGATATTGACAGATGCAATATCTGTAATAGAGGCGCTCCTGTCTGTGAAATTGCCAGTTCTAAGGACATTACTTTCTGAACTTAGCAGTCAGCATAAGATCACCATACAGTGGATACCATCCCACTGTGGAGTCCCCGGAAACGACAGAGCTGATCGATTGGCTAAGGAAGAAGCAAAAGAAGAACAACCTGATGTACCCATTACATACCACCAAAAGAAAAGAATGACCAAATCAGTCAGAAGGCGACTTACTCAAGATGACTACCATGTTATGGACAGACCAGAACAGGTCATTCTTCTGCGCCTCAGAACAGGACACAATAGATTACGCAACCACATGTATACAAAATTAAAGATTGGTGACTCAGCCATGTGCACATGTGGTTTGGCGCCGCAGACAGCAGAGCACATACTCCAGGATTGCCCAAACTACAACATATCCAGGCGAACCTTCTGGCCTAGAGAGACAACAGTGGAAGATAAACTCTATGGACCGCTGAGTGAACTAAACAAGACTGTTAGATTCATACAAGAGACAACATTGCAGTTATAAACATATTTCAGGCGAACGAAAGAAGAAGAAGAAGCTAAGAGGAACCTGAACGATATTACTGCAGTGATTTGTCCAACTCAAAATTCCTATTCTTTCAGAGTCAGCACGAGTTCTTTATGTCTGCCTCGCAGAGTTGCTTTTGTGTCCGAGTTCTCTCTTGTCCTTTAATGCCTAGCTGCGCACGTCGTACACGGAGTCGGAGATTAGACTCGTGCTAATATCGTAAATTATTAGAGGTCATAGGAATCTTGAAACAGCATGAATTTGATATACCATATCTTGAGTTTCCCCAGCAGGCTGCTTTCCTTGGTGACATGCAGACCACTCTCCGTTGTCACGTGCACGTGCTGTACTGCGTTCTTGTCCGTCAAAGAGGAATCGTACACTCGACAGAGATTTTTCAGGGGTTCCTCCATCACGATGGAAATTGCCTGGCCGGTATCTGTGAACATGGTTCCCGCCACCTTGCCCTTCATGATCCACAGGCTCCTCGATTTCTCGGGCTCGTAGTTCATCATGTTCCGATCCGCTCTGTATTTAAAAAAATAAATAAATAAATAAATAAACTTTCCACCTCGTTCAACCAGCCTCAGTGGCGTTGGTTATAATTGTGGTGGTTCAAAATGCGGGTTAAGTTTCTTTCGTCTTGTGTGTCAGCGTTAGATGACATCGATTTCGCTGCATTTGTGTCTATGACGTCACCCGAGGGCCTGCGAGTTCTCCCTTGTATCAGTTTCTTACTGCTATTCCGTTCGTTAGTGAAGGCTCCTGGCTCGTCTGTTCTCGTTTGGGTGCAGTCCTTATAAGAACTCTTTGTTTGTTTGTTTTATTTTTATTTTTGGGCTGGCCGTTTCTCTTCTTTGAAGTTCTCTGGGTTCGGCGATGTACTCGTCTATGCTCATGTCACGGATGGGTGTAGCGAGTAATTCCTCCATGTTTTTTTAGGTGTCTGGGAGGGTCCTGGTTCCCCCTCGAGTTTCTTTAGCATCGTGGATGGCTCGCTGGCCTTGGTTTTAGGGTTCTGGTCGGTTTTGGCATCAGCTTGCAGATTTTCTGTCTTCTGGTGGCTTGTTATGGGTTATTTCCCTTTTGGCTTTCAGTAGTTCTCTCTCTCTCTCTCTCTCTCTCTCTCTCTCTCTCTCTCTCTCTCTCTCTCTCTCTCTGATTTGATGGTTTGTAGGATTTCTCCGTTCCCCTTCTTTATCAGTGTCATGCATTCCACCTCCTGCTTGATGCTGTGCTGGATTTCCTTCATGTCAGCCAGTAGTTTTTCGTTGTCGCTGGTTGGTGTCGGTGTCAGAAGTGCCTCGACTTGTTTCTTCAGCTGGTCAATCTGTTCTTGTAGCTGGGACTTTTCTGTTTGTGAGATAACCGAGGCTGTCTCGCACCTCCGCCGTGCTTCCTTGAATGGAGTGTGACTATGGCGGTCTTTATGTTGTCTCTATGAGGTACAGGCAGCCCAGGTATCTTGCTCCGTGTTTGCCAAGGCAGTTGGCACACTTTCTGTTGTCGTTGGGCTTTCGGAAGTCCATGTCCTGTTTGGTCAGCTGACATTCCTTGAATGCATGGTGTTCGGCGCAATATCGGCAGATCTCTGTCTTGCTGCTGCATGTTGTTCTGCTGTGGCCGGCCCTCTGGCATCTTGAGTATTGACTGATTCTCGAAATGAATCTTTCGGACTGTTGATCTTTCTTGTTCATAGATACTGTGATCGACATCTCGCTGCCCTCTGTCGTCACCACCGCTAAGGTGTAGGAATCTTGAGTAGGTCAGAAGCCGCCCGCCTTCAAGATTCGGATGTGAAGATTTTCCTGTTGTAGCTGCTTCAGGATCTGGTCATCTGTCAGCTCCTCTTGGATACGCTTGATATTCCATCTGATTGTCTGTGAGTCGGGGTTTCCGACTATGGTGTCTTTCTCCTCACTCTGATTCTCGGCTGTCTTGGCGCTTGCCTGTGGTGGGTTGTCGTCGGTCTTCCTCGTGGTAGCTTCATTTGAGGTTACTGTAGGTTATGATTCTTTGCTGCAGCTTGCAGAAAGGTTGTCTCCCCTCGTCTTCTTTAAGGTCTCCACGCTACTCATCTTCTATGTCGGGTGTCTTCTGGTGTTAGTCTTGCAACGTGCCATTTTCTTCCCCGTATCAGGTTTCTTGAACAGTTCAGGTGACTTGTTCTTGATATCCACATCTAGTACCAACCGGTCTGAGGAGCATGCTTCGAGCATGGCTCTTCTCCGGTATCATTATTGCCATGTCGTCCACGAAGACTTTCAGTTACGACATTTTCTATTCCTCACTGAGATTCGGACTTTATGCGTAGCCGGTTGCCGCATCCCTAGCCATAACAAATAATATCGGCGAAATAGCACATCCAATGTCTATACACACTTAAAGATCGATTCATCTAGTCGGAAACGTCGAGGTTGAGAAGCGAAGAGAAACATCCAAGAAGTAATGCATTAACACTGTTGTGATCTCCTCTGATACGTAATATACCTTAAGGACTTGCCACAACATCTGGTGTGGCAGTGACCAGTACGCGTTGGCTAGGTCTAACCATATCACGTGGAGACCTTCCTTCTTCGTCTTCACTTTCTGGATAGCTTCACAGATCTTGCTACCATGCTCTATACACCCTGGGACCCCGATGAAACCTCCATTTTGTACTATTATATCCATCGTACTCATTCCTCATTAAGTTCGTCGTGATTCTGCTGGTGATGACTGAGAAGGATATTTTGCCATCGACGCTCAAGAGAGAGATTGGCTGAAACTGGATAATGCTGATCGACTTTTGCTTTTGGAGAATGTGGATTCCATTGGCTTTCTTCCACTCAGAGCTTACGTGCTAATGCTCCCATTCTAATCTCAGGATTCAGTCGAGTCTCTTTAGGACATTCGGGCATCGCTTGTATACGGTACACCCTCGGGATTTGGTGTTGACTTGCTACGTGCCTTCTTAAACACTGCCGTGACCTCGCTCCACGTGTTAGACGTGGCGTTTAAATTCACTGTTGGTTTGCCCGGCCTTGCCAGCCTCTCCATCTCTCCGAGTGCAATGCCCCGCTGGACATCTGAGTGTCTCTACGATGCTCCAGCTTCTTCTTTTGTTGCGCTCGCTCGCTTTGACCTCAAGCGAAGTCCATACACACTTTTTATAGTAGTGACGGGCTGAATTTTGTGTGCCGATTAGCTTTCTTTATTAATAGTGTTCCTCGCCATCAGGCGAACCCACTCCGAATTCAGAGGTACTTGTAATTTAGTCCGCAAGTCAAGGACGACAGGTCAACATTTTAGTCCAGCTGCCCGGTGTAGGGGTTGAACCGCTTACCTCGGCACCAGCACAACGAATGTTTAAGAACACACGTTCTTACCCATTCAACCATGCTGACCTGTGCTCCAGCTTCTCTCCTTTTTTATTTATTTATTTTTATTTTTTTAACATTTAGGTTGCCAGATCGTGGCTGTTCAAACATGTCTCTAGCGAACGAATGTGGTTCTAGGAAGATTTTCTCTAGTGCGTTCTGTGTTCCCTGTCTATCCCCACAGAATCGACAAAGGTCTGGTTTTGAGATGTTGCCACACATGCCTCCTTTCTCACTATCAGCTGCGGACTTAAACCGTATGCGAGAAGCGCTCTCATCTCCTCAATAAGCTTTTCCCACCTGCTACTATGCGAACTGCCAGTCTCCCTGGCCTAGGTGTTAGCGACTTTCTCCGTAATTCCGTATACTCTTGTGAGTAATGTGACGTGCGCGAGAATCGTTGGCGGTTGTCGTCGCGTCGGTAACTTACAGGGTATGTGAGCCGGTCGCTCAGAAAGCAATGGCAAACTACTGAGCGTAATCTTGCTAAGAAATCAACAATCAGCTGAAAGATGATGATGTTGACAGAGATATTCTGTAAAGGATATGCGGGGGAAAAAACAACTATGCGAACTAGCTACTTTGTTTTTCTCACTGCCATCAATCTATCGCACGGAGTGAATGTACGAAATCTCTGCAAACTTGCATATTTTCTCTGTTAGCAATATTTGTTTTAGTGCATTCTCTAAAACTTGGAACAACGTACTATCGAGTTTCGCACGTGCCGCCTTCCCAGTGGAGGAAGGTAGCTTTCACTCTGGGACTGTCAGACAGGTGCTCAAGCGCGTTACATGGACCATCGACTTGAACACTATCAACACTGTTTCTCCCTGGCTGAGATCTTACTGCTAACACCTTATCCACCGTAGCGGTGAGCTCTAAAAATGGATGTGTATTTCAATTTGTGTAGGGGCATGACGGTGGCCTTTTGTCTACAAATGGCAACCCGTTATAATGTACAAGCAGAAATAACTGACAACTAGTATAAACAAATCAAACATCTATTTATTTGCCAGTAACATCGACAGCAGCAAGAAGACAGAATGTCGAGTCCTATAGCTGCAATAGAGGACCAGGTTGCACAGCTTGGTTTGTATCTGATGAAAGTCGACATGTTCCCAGTTTTCTTCATTGCTCACTTCAGCCTGGCGTGTCTGCTGGTCAGAGAGGACTCCAAAGATCTGGGTAAGAGCAGCATTCTTTCCGTATTATTTGCTGTAATAATGGATTGAATTAGTCTTGCAATTGTCCATGCTGAGATGTTTTAGCGTCTAAATTGGCCTCTTTGTGAGTCTGCTGTTTCTTCTGCAAATCAGCAAGAACACGAGGCTGTTATATCTGGGTGTTACTTATTGTGGCAGTTACAGAAGGTTACTTGTCACACTGTAAATGTATTGTAATGGTGAACAAGTAAAATGTTGCTTGTATTTCAGAACATTAAGGCATGCTTTGGTTAGACCTTTAATGAAGTCACTTGTTATATAGAACTTGATTTGATGACTGACATTGTCAGAAACATCATACCTCACTCGCATCGAGTAACTTGACACAGTATATTGTATACTATACAGAACTAGTTCCTTGGTCACTAGTTTAGTTAATGTCTATGAATTTGGTAACTTGACACAATATGCGTAAATATTCCTTTAGTTAATGGTTTTAAATTTTCTTATCGCTTGCTGTTGAATGCGGACCGCCCCAATGTCTTAAGATTTCTGTAATTGTATTTTGTTTTGTTTTTTAAAGATGACATACACTTCGTGATTGTGTGTTTTATTGTGGATACGACGGTGACAAATTAATAAAGACAGACGAGGGGTCTATCAATATAGGGTTAGTTAATGTCAGAATTGGCTGGTAGAGACGGGTGATGGTTTAAGAAGAGTACGTGGCATACGAGGTCAAGGAAAGTACATCACAAACAAGTACGTAATGCGTGTTTGGTAAGTGCCTGGAACAGACTGAGCTCAGCGCTACGGGTGTTTCTGTTACCATGAGATATTGCTGTCAAACCACAATCCCAGCCTATACTCATGTATGATGCACGGATGTGAAACTCCACAAAGCAATGTTGCCTCTTAAGTTACGACAGCGCACCCGCGGAACAAAACTCAAAAGTTCCTTATATTTACACTAAAATATTAAGAATGAATTTGTTTGGTCGTCGAATTCTACCAATCAATATGGCGTACAGAGCAACATACCCTATTAACCGAGACTGTTACTCCAAAGATTTGTCAGAGCAACAAAGAAATCAGAGTTGTTATAAAATTCCTGCTTTTACCGGGGGGAAACACCTACAGAAATAAACAGGGAGCTAAACACTGAGCTTCATTTTTTGCGCTCGCTGGTTTCAACTCAAGCTTAGTTCACACACACTACCTCTAGCAGCACTGAACTGAATTTTGCGTTAAGATTAGCTTTCCCTATTATTAGTGTCCCTCGATCTCTGGCAAACCCACTCCGATTTGCAGTGGTACTTGAAATGTACGTCCCCAAGTCTAGGACGAGAAGTCAACATTTTAGTCCAACTGTCCGGTGTAGGTGTTGAACCCCTGACCTCGGCATCAGCACACCGGATGTTTAAGAACGAGCATTCTTGTCCATTAGGCCATGCTAAGCTTCGTCATGCTTGTCTTCATTTGCATTTTTTTTTTTTAAAGTTTAGGTGTGGCCACTCAAATGCCGATCTGTCAAGATCTGGGAGACCGTCTTCTGAACGCATTGTCGGAAATGCAACAAGAGTGAAGAAAATCTTCTGAACGCATTGTCGGAAATGCAACAAGAGTGAAGAAAATCATTGACCATGATCGAAATGTCTATTGCAGATTTAGCTAATAAAACGGAGTGGGGGGGGGGGGGGGGGAAGAGAGAACAGCTGATAGAAATCTACGCCACAGACTGAACATGACAAACGTGTGTGGTCATAGTTTCTTGCTTGTTCAAAGGTGAACAGAAGCAAACGGGGAAATTGCGGTCGACAGTTGCTTAAAATGTACCAGACAGAACTGAATCGTACCGACCAAAGCCGTCATCAGTACACAGGCAACAAGCACACACCGATATAACATGAAAATATACATGTTAAAGTTCATCATCTGTATCACTGCTGTGGACAGGACGTCTACACGATGATAGCATTGTTTCATCTAAGCTTCTCCGACGCACATATTTTTACCACTATAGTACAAATTTGTGGCTCATGGCACCAGCATATGATATAAACCAAAACATATGCTACAATCACATATAAGCATGTTCATGTATTCAGTTCTGGTAACTCACGAATATTCCTTTTGTTTAAAATTCCCCACTACTTAATATATATAGAATATAATACACAGGCAACAATATGTGGAAGGGTCAAGAGAATATAATACACAGTGAAAAATATGTGGAAGGGTCAAGAAAATATAATACACAGGCAACAATATGGGGAGGGGGTCATGAGAATATAATACACAGACAACAATATGTGGAAGGGTCAAGAAAATATAATACACAGGCAACAATATGTGGAAGGGTCAAGAGAATATAATACACAGTGAACAATAAGTGGAAGGGTCAAGAGAATATAATACACAGGCAACAATATGTGGAAGGGTCAAGAGAATATAATACACAGTGAACAATAAGTGGAAGGGTCAAGAGAATATAATACACAGGCAACAATATGTGGAAGGGTCAAGAGAATATAATACACAGACAACAATATGTGGAAGGGTCAAGAGAATATAATACACAGACAACAATATGTGGAAGGGTCAAGAAAATATAATACACAGGCAACAATATGTGGAAGGGACAAGAGAATATAATACACAGTGAAAAATATGTGGAAGGGTCAAGAGAATATAATACACAGACAACAATATGTGGAAGGGTCAAGAGAATATAATACACAGACAACAATATGTGGAAGGGACAAGAGAATATAATACACAGGCAACAATATGTGGAAGGGACAAGAGAATATAATACACAGTGAAAAATATGTGGAAGGGTCAAGAAAATATAATACACAGGCAACAATATGTGGAAGGATCAAGAAAATATAATACACAGGCAACAATATGTGGAAGGGACAAGAGAATATAATACACAGTGAAAAATATGTGGAAGGGTCAAGAGAATATAATACACAGACAACAATATGTGGAAGGGTCAAGAGAATATAATACACAGACAACAATATGTGGAAGGGACAAGAGAATATAATACACAGGCAACAATATGTGGAAG
>JACEFZ010000470.1:30000-37411 GCA_014155875.1 Cepaea nemoralis
GACGTAACAGGTGTTAAACTGTTGCTACCCACATGATACTTCTTTCTTCAACCTTGGGTGGTCTAAACTCTTGGAAGTTTTCTCTTCATATAAATCAGCAGTTGGCGTTTGTGATTGGTCAGTCCTGGATTTAAACCACACAGAAGATAATCATGACAGTCGTGGATGGCATTTCCAACAGGACCCTTTAAGAAAAATGTAAACAAACACATCCCTGAGTGTGAGGTCACTTAAGGTTAACAATACAATCAAAAACAAGTTAGGACATTTACAGGGGAGTGGTGTGTGCCTTTCCTTATCCTGTGTATTCACTCAAGTGTGCTTGGGTTGTCTCATCTTGGTTCTAGTGGAACAGTTTGCTTAAAACTTAAAAAGTGAGGAAAGGCAATGGATATCTCAGCCTCTTATATGAATCATAGCTTTCTTTTCAGAAGAGATATGGGTTCACCACTAATTATTTATAGAAAGCACATTTGTACAGTACTTTCCTTAGCAAGCCAAATCAAGAATATGTTTAAGGGAGATATTAACAGCATTGAGTTACAAAAGTACACTCAACATTTCCCCCAGCATCTTCCTAGATTAAATTAAATATTCAGTGCTCCTATAATTAAGACACTGTAAAAATGTATATTGGTATACACATGTATGTGTGAATCTGTGTTCTTGTTCCATATCTTTTATTGTGTGTATGGTGAACAAGCATGGTGCAATTAATCCCTAGTGTGCAATATAATAACATAACTAATCGAATCTTTAGGAGATCTTATAGATCTTGGTGCTACATTCTTTCGGTTGAAGTTTATTTCTTTTCCAGAAAGCAAGCTTGTTTGTTATTGGTAACATTTAACTTTGCTCCTCTCAACTTTCTCTTGATTACCAACGTATTTCAAGTTAAAATGTCAGCCTATCCAACACAAAGAATCAACTGTTACAGTTTTCAATTTGAGCAATGTCTCATTTCTGAGCCTTTAATCTCTGTTTGTGGAGGAATATTCACTCTGTCTCATTGTCACCCTACAATGTGGAACTTGGTAACTCCAAACAGATCTTATCTCCATGAGAACTTGACTAGAACTCCCTCTATTTAAATTAGTGCCTCGAATTTTGAGCCGCACATGCTATGATTGCTGCCAAGGGAGTCCTCACTGAGTTTTCTTCTAGTCTCCTCTGATATCCTCATTCGTTCAGTAGCATGTCTTCTGCAGAACTTTGCTCCCATAACAACCTTCCGGAAAACTTCTCTGTCATAAGCAAGATGTCTCACGTCCGATACACCCATCTGGGGACCATCTGCCAAATCCTGCATCCATCTTCTCTTTGGTCTGCCTCTTCCTCTCTTCCTGGGCTTATAACCCTTCATTATTGTTCTCTCCAAATTTTAATGACATTTTAAGTGACCAAAATATTTCTTGGCCAAGTTTTTTATATTTAATTTCTCTTGGATGTCCTTGTTTGCCTTCTTATTTCCTTTATCTTCAAATATCAGAAGTTCAATACTTCCTCGTTAGTCTTTCCTATTTTTAACTCTAACCTGCGGTCCCAGTAGTTTATGAAAGGCGACAAAACAATTTGTGCTCTGCTGTCTGCAACGCCAAACCACATGTGCACATGGCTGAGTCACCAATGTATAACTCCTGGCATGAGATTAATGTATGACTCCTGGCATGAGACTAATGTATGGTTCCTGGCATGAGATTAATGATATGGCTCCTGGCATGAGACTAATGTATGGCTCCTGGCATGAGACTAATGTATGGCTCAGCCACAGACAGCAGAGCACATATTATTTTGTCGCCTATGAATCATCAATTGGTGTGCTGCAAGTTGATTCAAACTATCAGTTGTCTGGCAACAGTAGGCGGTAATTTTCTGTATGTAATTTTAAATCTAGACATTGGGTCATTCCGTTACAGTGAAGATGATGATGATGATGTTAACTATGTTTTACACTTCTTCTATTTTATTAGATTAATTTGAAAACTCTACCTAATTTACAGAGATATTGAAACTTGCTTTCTTAACAGGACCACGATTTAGACAAAACCACCCGTTTGCTTTGTGGCTGTGTAGTGTGCTAGCTGCACTGTCTGGATTGTTTGTATTAAATTTCCTGTTTGGCAAGCCCTTAATTGATGCTGCAAAGGAAAACACATTGATTCTTTTTATCACAGTTATATGGTGAGTGTTGTCTGAAGTTCTCATGTTTTAGGATTTCTTTTATTTGCAGGATAAATTGTAACCAGCATTGTCTATTTGTCGTCGGGCATAAGCCAACGCAAACGATGGTTAATTTGGAAGAAATCAAATACATATACAGAAAATTTATGTTGTAAACAAAACATAAAGGACCATTATCCACACCTGGAAGTATACCGGGTATATGATGCTAGACCTAAAATTCTACAGATGAAATAGACCAATCTGCACTCCATGGCTGGTGTGGTCAATCTCCTACTGGCCACAGTTACATCCCAGAACATGACCTGTTGCCCATTCTAGTCTGGAATGGAGACTGAAACCCAGGTCAATGTCTTTCTTTATATCCCTGCCTGGAAGAGGACTCAATTACATGACCACCAAGTGGGCAGGAAAGCGTGCTGGTCACTGTGCTACCGCGGATGCCACGGTAGTTTGCCAGGAGTCATACATTAGTCTCATGCCAGGAGTTATACATTAGTCTCATGCCAGGAGCCATACATTAGTCTCATGCCAGGAGTCATACATTAGTCTCATGCCAGGAGCCATACATTAGTCTCATGCCAGGAGCCATACATTAGTCTCATGCCAGGAGCCATACATTAGTTTCATGCCAGGAGCCATACATTAATCTCATGCCAGGAATTATACAATGGTGACTCAGCCATGTGCACATGTGGTTTGGCATCGCAGACAGCAGAGCACATACTCCAGGATTGCCCAAACTACAACAAATCCAGGCGAACCATCTGGCCTAGAGAGACAACAGTGGAAGATAAACTTTATGGACCACTGAGTGAACTAACAAAACACTGTTAGATTCATACAAGAGACAACACTGCAGTTATAGACATATTTCAAGCAAACGAAAGAAGAAGAAGATACATTAGTCTCATGCCAGGAGTCATACATTAGTCTTATGCCAGGGGAGATGAGGATGTTATAAACTGGAGTACGTATAGACATTCCCAGAGAAATGTCCGGATCAGGGTCAACTCCAGAACAGAACTGGTGGGAAGTTAAATCTCCTTAGTGCTGAGAGATGAACTTTGACCAATGAGTAAGTCAGCGAACACGAGAAGCACAATTGGTCAGCTCTACTATAACTAGACCACTGAGAAGCACAATTGGTCAGCTCTACTATAACTAGACCATGAGAAGCACAATTGGTCAGCTCTACTATAACTAAGTCACAAATGACAAAATGGACGTTGCTGCTAAAGCCCTTGTCAACATACAAATAATAAACATACACTCATACAACTACACACAAAATATGTATGTTGATAAGATAGTGCTCTAATCAATACTTTAATAGTGCTCCATACGTAAATAATGATAGACTCTTGCATAGATAAGTAGCACACTTGTCTGCTAGCCAGGGTGTCTTTGGTTCAAGTCCCCCACGAATTGGGTTTTTTATTTATCTCAAATGGCTTAGAGATATGATGTCCACCTCTGTCTGGAGTAGGTCTGGTTCCACTTACGATGTGGACAGTTGGAATTTGTACAAAATAACTGAAATTGAGTCTTCGCTAGTTGTTAAAGAACATGATGGAACTATGTATGTGAATGTCCCGGATGTGATGTTTGATCATGACTCAGCATACCTCTGCTCAACAACAGTATGATATACTGCGCCCACCCCACACCCGCCTTAGTTTATAACACAGTGGATCAGATGCATAACGTTATTGGATGAGAGCGGAAAAATAGAAAAAAACGTGTACATTCCGAATGTTGAAAATTCTTCGGCAGCTGGAAATCGAAACGACCATGACTAAAAGGCTGCTGCTCAAGTTAAATTTCAAATGAATACTTTGACACCATTCATTGTTGCACATTCAACGCAATCCTGATCAGCAGTAAACTTGAATATCATTGGTTGCAGGTACCTGGTCAACTATTGTCCCTCTGATGTCGTCTACAAGATTGTCACCTTTACTCCGGTCCTCTTGTCTGCTTCTGTCTTGCAAGAGTGTCTCCGGGTGAGGTTTATTTACCTGGGTATCAAGACGGCAGCCGCGGTGTATCCAGGATCCTATCTGGTGATCCTGCTAGCTGGGGTCATTAACGGTATGTTAAATGTTGATCTTGTCAGCAAATGTTGGTCTTGACAACATAATTGAATAGTTGTTTCCAGCTAATTTATTTTAGGTAAATTAATATTGCAGGCCTTCCACGCATGTCGTAAAGGGTGACTAAAGAAACTGGCTACCTCACGTAGTAGAACAATAATAATCCAACTTTCAACTAGGACAGGCCTACAACGAGCTTGACATATGTGGTTGTGGGCCAACACTCTTAACGACACAAGAAGAAGAATAGAAGAAGATATATTAACAATGAAAGCTGCAGCAATGAGTGGCTAGCATGCCGGCCCGGTTGTCATGTGTTTGAGTGTGATGGACTTCCTAGCCAGGAAATTGTCTGGGAAGTAATGGTGGCCAATGTTATACTGACCACATTGAGTGTCAATTGGTACACACAAATACGGGGCAGGTATAAATGAGGCCTGCTAAATCCAAATATAATATTTATTTGTTTGTAGCAGCTCTAGTTTTTGGAGATACAGGTATTTAAATATTGAGCACAACCCACTACTGGCAACGCCGATCGCATTCTGGTATGAACCTAAGGCCTATCCACGTCAATATGGAAGCACTATACTCGAGTTTCGCCCTCATTTGAGCTCGTCAGTAGTGCATATCCCTGACCGGATCCGGAAACAGTCCCGGATCACGCGTGTGAAGCGGGTGTGTAACCACGCGGCACACACTGGACACACAAATTATCACAACAGAACATCACAACGCTACCCATCGTAGGCTATGCTCAAGATTGCCCAATCGCCGCGACCGACGTCCGTCAATCGATGGGACCCGAACGATCAGGACTTCTCACTGGCAAGGAACACCAGGCCTCCTAAATCCAGTGAGCAATAATCAATTGATTATGTGGTTGTTTCGGGATTTTGAAATTTAAATATTGAGCACAACCCACTACTGGCAACGCCGATCGCATTCTGGTATGAACCTAAGGCCTATCCACGTCAATATGGAAGCACTATACTCGAGTTTCGCCCTCATTTGAGCTCGTCAGTAGTGCATATCCCTGACCGGATCCGGAAACAGTCCCGGATCATGCGTGTGAAGCGGGTGTGTAACCACGCGGCACACACTGGACACACCAAATTATCACAACAGAACATCACAACGCCACCCATCGTAGGCTATGCTCAAGATACCGTTATATATGTAGTACGATGGGTAGCGTTGTGATGTTCTGTTGTGATAATTTGGTGTGTCCAGTGTGTGCCGCGTGGTTACACACCCGCTTCACACGCGTGATCCGGGACTGTTTCCGGATCCGGTCAGGGATATGCACTACTGACGAGCTCAAATGAGGGCGAAACTCGAGTATAGTGCTTCCATATTGACGTGGATAGGCCTTAGGTTCATACCAGAATGCGATCGGCGTTGCCAGTAGTGGGTTGTGCTCAATATTTAAATTTCAAATCCCGAAACAACCACATAATCAATACAGGTATTTGTTTATTTAATTAATATTATTATAGTATTTTCTATATAAGGCTTTGGGGGGAAAAAAAAACTATTGCTATCTATTGAGTGGCTAGCACCTGGTCTACCGTGGTAGACAATCGACATTACTGTGCAAAGATGTGTATATTTCAGTTTGAAGGATTTATCTAATTAATTCACGAAAGTTGTGTGATTTCTGCAGTATGTACCTGACGAGATGCAGCGAAATATGCCAGGCAATAAATCGTGCAATCTATTGTTTGTGTCTTCGTTATTCAAATTCATCATGGGAAAACATTGTTTTGTATTGCTATCTAGTCCCTTACAAAATTTGGAATTCTAATTGTTTAGAGAAAGCCCAAGAACCATTATGATGAATGTTATTTCTGTGTTGTCTATATTAAGGGAATTAATGAAGAAGAAACAAATCACAAAACATGGAAATATCCAGATTTAGATTCTGCTATACAAAATGTTCCACAAGATGACATACCAATTCCAACTTTCAGTCAGATTTCGGATTCACTGCTAGAGGATGAAACAGCAGTGGCATGCTGAAAGACAGCGATAGTGATTTCGGAGATGATTTTCCAACTGCTCAAAGCTAAGACTAGCGTGAGCTGAATTATCTCATACGAGATCTATGATCTCTCCAAGGAATCTTCAGAATTTTTGGCTTCAAGATCGAAAGAAAACAAAAATAATTGATTGCTAAAACAAAGGTTAGATTTTATCGCTGCAGAGAGCAAGGTTTTCTTCCATCCTTTTGTAAAGAAAATCACCTTGTGTGTTGTACTAATGTTGGAGGTCATGTAAACGAAATGGGTGTAAGTTATGCACCAGATGAGTGGCGACTTTTCATTGACAGCCCTTAAAGAAGTTTGAAAGGTGTTCTCTTACACAATGGTAACAAATATGGCTCAATTCCAATTGCCCATTCTACTGCTGAGTTGAGCTAAGAACCGACATCATTGCACTCAGGACATTCCCATACACGCTGTCCCCTTGTTCAACAGCCAGCGAAGAGTCACACTACAAATCATTCCCACCACTATATGATTGAAAGTTCTCCTGGTCTTCCCTCTCAGGTTTGAAATTCTCCCAGAACCTCTGCCGATCCCCCGCTAGCTTTCTGTCCACATACGGGCTCTCAATCTGTTCCCTCACCTTCTCCACCTGGTTCTCACAGGCGCATGACCACCTCCCCTTGTCCATAGGTAATCTACCACCAAGAGGTACATTCCCTGCCAGCCTATCAGCTTGTTCATTCCCCCTACACTCCCATATGGCCATGGCAAACAATCCATACAATTCTCACAATATGTGACCTCTGAAGCGAGGTGAGCCATTCCACATGAAACATTCCTTTCTCCATCTTACTAAGCATACTCCTGGAATCCGTAATGAATACAATGTGTGTTGCAGAGGTCTCCTCTAACCAACGGAATGCCGCTGTTACTGCTTGCACCTCCATTCTCATGCTGGAGGTCATAGTCTCATATGCCAGACTCTCCTTTTTCAAGAATCATCTATTAGTCTTCGCAATAAAATCCCAACCACTAAGTCTGTTTCTCACCAATGACCCATTGGTGCACATCACTATGTCACCTTGATGTGATCCGCTGTTGCACCTCAAACTCTGTGCTGTCTGCTTGCCCCTTCTCTGCCAC
>JACEFZ010000471.1:0-37719 GCA_014155875.1 Cepaea nemoralis
TCGGTCTGTACGTCATTGCTTGTTGTGGCATGCTGTTAACTGGTAGCCTACTTGCATGGCCAAACCATTTGACTTGCTGCTTTCTAATAAAATCTAGAGCAGCTTTAACCCCCACTTTAGTCCTGATTTCTTCATTTCTGATCTTATCTCTTCTTGATACGTTGAGTATTCTTCTCAGGAACCTCATTTCTGTTGTTGTGATTTTTCTTTTCTCTTTTTCTGTCATTGTCCAGGTTTGGCATTGGTAGCACAGAGTTGGTAGGAAGATTGTGTTGTAAAGTGCTTTCTTAGTAGTTATTGATACATGTTTGTTCTTTAGTATTGGTGCCATTTGTCCAATGAGTTGATTTGCCTTATTGCACCTATTTTCGATCTCGTCTTCTGATCTGCCATTTGATGATATTATACACTTCCTAGGTACTTGAAGCTCTTTACTTGTTTCAAGGGATGTTCGTTTAGGTGAATTGTTGCTGTTTGTTCTTCTTTAGTTATAGTCATTACCTCTGTTTTGCTTGTGCTAATTTTCATGTTATGTTCCCTACACATTTCGTTTAGACTATTCATGTGGTCTTGTAATTCAGCTTCTGATTTTGCTATTAGTGCTTGGTCGTCCGCAAACAGGAGTTCTCTAATGGTTAGATTTGCAGATGGTTCTTCTTCTGTGTTCTCGTCATGCGGTATTCTTGCTGTCTCTGCTTGGCTGGTTTCTTTACATATGTTGTCTATATATGTTATGAACAAGAGAGGGGACAGGACACAACCTTGTGGGTGCGTAGTGAAGGATGTATTCGTGAGTGAGTGTGTGTTAGTGGACGGGTGGGGAATGCGTGTGTGGTTGGGGAGAGGTGAATGGTGTGCTGGTTGGGGATATTGTGTGCGTGGGGTATGTGTGTGTGGGTGGAGGAGTTTTGTGGTGTGTGGGTGGGGGTATGTGGGGTGGATGGGTAAGGGTATCTGTGTGGGTGTGGGTGGGAATATTGTGTGGTATGTGGGTGGGGGATATGTGTGTGGTGTGTAGGTGGGGATGTGTGGTGGTATGTGGGTGTGGGATGTGTTGGTGAGGGTATGTGTGTGTGCGCTGCGTGGGTTGGGAATATTGCATGGTAGGGGATGTATGT
Organism: Cepaea nemoralis; assembly: GCA_014155875.1. Classification (NCBI taxonomy): domain Eukaryota; kingdom Metazoa; phylum Mollusca; class Gastropoda; order Stylommatophora; family Helicidae; genus Cepaea; species Cepaea nemoralis. The sequence continues at coordinate 1,119 of JACEFZ010000471.1, forward strand.
GATGTGCGGGTGGGGGATTGTGTGGCGGGGGATTGGGTTAAGGCATGTGTGGGTGGGTGGAGGATGTATGTGTGGGTGGTGGGGTGTGTGTGAGTGGATTGGGGATATATGGGTGGTTAGGGAGATGTGTGTATGGGGGGGGGGGGGTAAGGAGATGTCAGTTGGTGGGGATGTGTCTGTATGGTTTGGGGATGTGTGAGTGGATGTGCGATGTGTGGGTTGGTGGGGGATTGTGTGCGTTGGTGGGGAATATGTGGTCGATGGAGATATGGCTGAGGGATGGGTGGTTTGAGGTGTGGGTGGGGAGAGGATGTGTGGGTTAGGATGTATGTGTGGGTGGGTTGAGATGTGTGGGTTGGTGGGGGAATGTTTGTGGGTGGCGAGTGTGTTTTGGTTGGGGGAACAGGTGAGGGCAGTGTGTGTGGGTGGGGGATGTGCAGGAGGGGGATGGGTCGGTTGGTGGGGTATGTATGTGTCCCTTGGTGTGCGTGTGTGTGGGTAGGTGGGGGTGTGTGTGGGTGGGGTGATGTATGGGTAGGTGGGAGATGGGCCTCATAACATGGTAATTTGCCTTGTTTATGTTTACAACATTCATTTCACAATGTTTATTTTTTCTTCCTATATAAATGTATAATGCTCTTGATGAACGAAAGACGAGTGATTGGAAGGGCCGAATGTAAGACGGGCCTTTTAAAATAAAGTTCATTTGATTTGATTTGAATCTAAGTCCTTGTAAAGTCACTCAGCGCATCAACCTAAGTCCTCGTAAAGTCACACAGTGTATCAACATAAGTCCTTGTAAAGTCACTCAGCGTACCAATCTAAGTCTTTGTAAAGTCAATCAGTGTATCAACCTAAGTCCCTGTAAAGTGACTCAGCATGCCAACCAGTTCTTGTAACGTCACTCATCGTGTCAGTCTATTCTTGTAAAGTCACTCAGCGTGTCAACCTTAGTCCACCATATATTTTACACTAAAATAAATATAGAATTTTTAAAAAAAAACATTTTTCCGTTTGCTGACTTTGAACCCAAATGTAGTGCATACATGTGCTACAATTTCTAGTGCAGTTGACTGAGTTTTGAGTGTAGATTAGTTTTTCTTATTACACGTGTCCTTCATCATCAGGCGAAACCCCTCCGACTCATCTACTTCATCTTGTGCGTAAACAGCGAAAGAATGCCCGTTTATGGGCTTTATATATCGAGATTCCCATTGACTCTGTTATTCCCTCTATCCATCGTTTACATCATCAGCCACGTTTTCTGTTTCCATTTAGTCTGTACTTCATTGCTTGTTGTGGTAAACTGTAGCGAGGTCCAAGCAACTCGAGGATGAAATCAGTATCCTATCAGGTAGATTATTTTAGCCTAGAGGAGCTCTCCGACAAACCTGAAGAGAACTGGGGCGATGACAAAAATGAACACGCCGCCCTCTTAGCGGCGTAGTCCAGCTTGCCTTGTCTTTTCTTCGCAGAAAGCGAAGAAAAGACAAGGCAAGCTGGACTACGATGCAAGGAGTGGGAAAGCAAAAAGTCCTTTTAAAGACTGCAACCAGTCAAGCCAGACGAGCCAGGAGCCTTACTAACAAATGGAACTACCAGAGGAGACGGGAACAAAGGACAGCCGCCCACCAATCGCTCCAGCTGACGTCACAGACACAAACGCTTACATAACCAGTCCGAGATTGGACTTACTCGTAAGAGCGCAAAAGACAAGAAACAGGGTTTTAAAAAAACCCACTAAAACCACGGATCTCAACAATAACCAAAGCTGAGGAGGCAGGTTAAATGAGACCGAATTTGGAATTTTTGTTTTGAAAATAATTGAAATTGGAATATTGTCAACTTGTACCCTTGCGGGTCCCAAACAAGAGCGTGTCTAGTTACATTGTCCACAGATTGTCTCATGTGTGTCCTATTCAGCGTCAGCGTCATTCCTTCCCCTCTTTGTTCACTGGATTTCTTACAGTTCTCTCCACGAGCTCCACACTTGGTGACTTTGTCATACTTCTTCTAATTGTGCGTTCGTGGGGAATGTTCTTGTAGACGTAATTCCGCTGTGTCTGTTTACAGCAGAGCTGCGATGTTTTGCACTTTTCGGCCGACACATCCGACTTCTTCAGGCATTTCTTGACCGGGATACCTTCCAGGATTCTGTCGTACAATTTTAGTTCCGGGGTGCACTAGCGTAGGTGATGGTGTTCTGCGCTGGATATGTCATTGTACACGTTCGGACATGATACGACGCTGAGCTCTTCGTCTGCTAAAGTGAGGAAAAGACTGGCCACTTATTCGTCCGTGCATTCAGACCTGCAAGATGTGATAACTCTATCTCACCACAGAACAATTGCAGGGAACTGCTTTGGGACATGTAATATTCTCAGTAGACACACGTGAATGAATATATGTAGTTTATATAATTGTCGCCCTTAGAATTCCTAATAGAATTCATTCATTCATTCATTCATTCATTCATTCATTCATTCAGTAGCATGTCCTTGGCAAATCCTCGCTCCCATAGCAACCTTCCGGCAATCTTCTTGATCTCAAGCAAGATGACCCGCGTCCGATACACCGATATCATCTGCCACATACTGCACCTATCTAGTTTAATTAAACAATGGGGACAGAACAAGGGGAAGGCAGAGAAGTAAATATCTGGATGGCTTGGCCACATGGTATGGTCGAGACAAGAACACAGGAGCTGATCCACTGACTCTAGGTGATCATGTGAGATAGTGAAACATGACCGCCCACGCTTATCTACATGGCACATAATTGATGAAATGAATAAGGCATGCCAGACATTGGGCATAGCCGCCCACAATGAGCCCATGCCTCAAACGATCCCCATTCTGGAATTCAGTATGTTTTCATTAAACTTGGCAAATCATGGTGTGGGCGTGAACTTGGCAAAAGGGTTTCACCGTCTGTTTGGGACGTAGAGGTGTTTCCAAGGCACCAGAGCTAGGTTCTATACTGGCCAAGACCTACTAACACGTCCTTGTCGTGCTCCCTGAGCAACAGGTCCCTTTGGGGTCCTAGCTAACGTTGTAGGACCACTCATTCTTCCGAAGTCGGAGCGTGTCTGCCTGCACGGCGAGGAACCACCAGTCTGCACACCAATAAGCCAGACATGGGACAACGGATACTCACGCAAACCTCAGGTTCGGTATGATATCACACTGATGTTGGACAACAGGATGTCTTCATCCGTCATACAGGACTTCACACTGGAGTTCACAGCCAGCGAACGCAAGCAAGCACCGTCTGTCTCTCGCTCTGAAGGTGGTGGGTATGTCTCCTGACTGCATCATTCAGACCATGAATGCAAATTTTGCGAAGACCGCTGGAGGTCATGACTGGAGTTGTAGAGTTCGGGTTTAGTGCCAAGAGTTTGCCAGGTGGTTTGTCGCGCTTTTTTTTTGGGGGGGGGGGGGGGGGGGGGGGGGGGAGAACAAGACCGAGCCAGAAAATGTTAAAATCCTATATAATAGAGTCGATCTTCTTATTTTTAACGCTTTCTAAATGTTAAAATCTTGGTTTGCAACGTCACACTTTGCACGGTGTGAAAAGATCTAGGCAGACAGGCAGGCAGGCGGCGGAAAGCCAGAATGATCAATATAAATTTATAATAGTACATCTTGTAAAATTCACGACACATATACGAGGGGAAGTCAATAAGTAAGTCACAAATTGCTGTAGCGACATCACTAAATATGATTACAACTTGAAACAAGTTTATTTTTATACATACATTGTCCTTTTATTTCTCAACATAATTTCCACCAACATGAATGCACTTATCCCATCGTTTTATCAGTCCTCCCAAACCGGCTTCATAGAACTGCGTGCTCTGCTTTCTAAACCACGTTTTCACTTCACATTCATTCGTGAAATGGCTCTCGCCAAGGTAGATTTTCAGGCGACCAAAAAGGTAGGGGCTAAGTCAAGGCTGTAAGGTGGATGTTCCAGAACTTCCCACCTTAGTTGCTTAATTTTCTCCTGAGTTAATCGAGCCGTATGTGGTCAGGCATTGTCATGAAGAAGCAACACTCCTCTAGTCAGCAGTCCTGGACGTTTTCTTCGAATTGCATCATGAAGCATCGATAGAACGTCACAGTCCGATTCTGAATTCACATTGTCACTTTTCTTCTTGAAATTAGTTACAAGCATTCCTTGACATCCCAGAACACTGTCAGTATAACCTTCCCTGCTAATGGCGTAATCTTGAATTTTTGAACGCGAGGTGAAGAAGGATGTTTCCATTGCATTGAAGCACGCTTTGATTCGGGCTGGTAGTGATGCACCCATGATTCGTCCCCAGTAACAATCCTGTTCAGCATGTCTTCTCTTCATCTTCGTGTCGACAGAGATGATGCAAGGCTGGGCCAAATCGGTTTATTTTGTGTTCCTCCTTAAATTGTCTGGGTACCCACCTTGAGCACACTTTCTTAAATTTCAATCGATCATGCATTGTGCTGTATGCTGAACAATGTGAGCACCCTATTGCAGATGCTACAAAGTCTATCATTACTCGCCTGTCACCTCTAATCGTCTCCTCCACCCGTTGCACGGATGCTTCTGTTGCAATCTCAACAAGATGACCAGATCGGATTTCATCAACAATTTTAGAGCGTCCTTAAGAAATTTTTCTACCCAGATATGCAGCGCTTTACGGGACAAACATTTGTCAGCATAAACAGGAAGCATTTTCTTGTGAATGGCCTTTGCGGTCAGTCCTTTTGCCCACAAAAATAAACGCACAACAGCACGTTGCGCTTTGGTTGTACACTACGTAAGTACAGTCGCCATTTTGTTTATGCGCTGCGCATGCGCATGAGACACCTAGCGCCACATGACGAACGGGAATATAAAGTTCGATGGTTCTGTCACCTAATGACACCTGTAGAAAACGCCAACTACAGTTACCTGCCATCCCATAGAACTGTGTGACTTACTTATTGACTCGCCCTCGTAAACCTATACGGACATAGAAATACAAAAACAAGAGAAACCGAGAAAGGAGACACTTTGTTACGTGTTGACCTGTAAGGTGTCAGTCATTCCACGTCATTATATAGAACTAATCTGTATAATTAACAACATGACGATCAATAGTAAAGTGCAATACCTGGCCTTGAGCTCATTAAGTTAATTTCTGACCCCCACCATGCGAGATGCAACTTGGAATTCGATTAGTTGAAACTTGTATAAAAACCGACGTCAGCCCGTGTTGTATTTGTTTCGAGCCTGATACAGAACGAGTTTGTAACTCAATAACTTACCTCGGCGTTCAGAGATCTCTATAAAAGGTAATCTTTCGTTTCTTGCTATGTTCTTGTAAGGAGTGAATTATGAAGACAATAATAAGCACTGAAAGAAAATGAATTCAAGAACTCCTCTGACAAAGTATCTCAATGATCTGGATTTCGTAGATGACATTGTTCTCCTGTCTCAGACATGAAATCAGATGCTGGATAGACAAACAACATTGTATGGGAGGTTTACAACAATTAGATTTAAAGAAACCCTTAGGGGCAAGTCACAGAATAAATCAGGCAAAGGATAATCTGATCTCGTTTGATGAAACCTCACTTCAAGAGACGGAATCATACACATTTACGCAGAAATGTAGACAAAGAGAAGGGAACAGATAAAGATGTCTGAAAACAGAAGGCGAGGAGAGCTTTTATAGTACCAGGAAATGTGTGGAAGTGACAAGAAATTAAACTTAGCCCCGCACTTAGAATATTGAATTCTAACGTTAACTAAGTACTGGAGGACATGGAATGATTTGGTCTAGGGATTTTAAACCGAATGGGTGTCACATAATACTGAAGGATTTCGATCCAGATTGATGAAAGGCCTGAAAGCCGCTATCGCTAGGCGCCACAACTATTTGATGTCGGGAAATATGTTCCCAGTTTCAAACACGACAGGGATTCCCTGAGAAGTCCCCCAATCAAAGACAATTGGTGGCAGGTTAATTTGCCCGGCATCAAAGGAATTCGGCACTCTGTTTGCCCAGATCTCAGGAGAATGGAGAAGGGGGGCGGTGCTTTCTTGATTGAAGTCCGGTCACGTGAGTGACGTCACTCGTGCAACATTTTAGTTGGGGGGAGTTGACGGAATCTGTGTTCAGTCTGTTTACGAATTACAGATAACGGGAGTGTTTGTGTGTTCCAATTCGAATGGAGAATGGATTCACAGTGTCCCCATGTTGTCTGGAAACAAGGGACAGTGTTTTTCATGTTGTGAATTGTGAATTCAAACTCGGAACACTAGCATAAGGTAGTTAATTTATAAATAGAGTTATGACTGGAACTTAGTGATAGTGTGTTGGGAGAAAGTAATCTAGAAGCGTCGGCCGCAGCTGGCTGATGCCTAGCTTAAAAGAGGTAGAGTTATATATCATTTCACTCGGCAGGGTAAGACCAGTGTAATGGGATGGCTGGGGGAATAGGGGAAATGTAAATGGTGGGATATTCCCGTAGTGAGGCCTACTGGGGCTCCTGTGTTTTTCCGTTTGGTCTTTCCTTTCCCTTATCACCCAAATGTGACGAACGACACTGCCTTGATGTCAGAGGGTAGTTCTAGATTAACTAGGACACATGTCTGAGTAGCCTTTGGCCTGGAATCACATATAGTGGATTGGAATAGGGTTTTTCTCTCACCGAATGTTCTATTCTCTACAGGTTCAACGGTATAAAAGAAAGGAAGTATTACTACGAGGTGTAGACAAAGCCAGTCACACTGAGTGATATTTTACTGTACCGGAGAAATTAAGGACAGCTGGGAGAGGAGGAAAAATAGCAGTCACACTGAGTGAGGTTATGTTAAATGGTGTCGGCAATGGGACACCGTTCCACCAATCATGGCCTCATCAAAGCCCAGAGTGTTTAACATAAAAAGGGCTGGTTGGCAGTGACTGAGGTACTGAAAAGGCGGATTCATATTAACAGTGATGAATTCTCAGAACAATAACATTATTATATAGAGAAGGTATAATGGTGATTACTTCTCAGGACAATAACATTATTATATAGAGAAGGCATAATGGTGAGGAAACCTGTTCAGTAAACTTGTACAAACATACAGGAGGAACTTACTCGAACAGACATCATCAGTTTGTTTCTTGGGGAGTCGTGTGAGAGAAGTGCCGAGATTCCTAGGTTCCAGGATCGTTATAGACACATTAAATACATCGGGGGTTCTGAACTTGTGGACTTTGGTATACCATATTCGGTAGTGGAGAACAGTCACCCAGACTATATATATGATTAACTCCAAGAAGTCAACCATTGTCCAGATTGAGGCTTCATTCGGTGAGACCTGTTCTGAACTTACTGTGATGTGATGTGGCATGGCCTAACATGATGAAGAACGATCCTGAGCTCACTAATCTATTCTCGCATACACCATAGAAAATACCACATATTTCCACACGCAAACAGTGCACACACACACACGTGACAATTTCTGTATTAAATGTTTTATTTTATCATTTGTTAAAATACAGTCTTGTGTGGGTATGTTCTGAAACAATATGAAGGGTATTGTTTAGTGGTAAGAAGAAGAAGAGGAAAGAGAGGGATAGGGTACCTAAGATTTACAGGGGGTATGTAGACAAAGGTCTGGCCGAGGCCCACAATAAGGAAAAGGATTTTAAACAGTGTGCCTGTTGACTCCACTTTCCCCCTAGGGACAACTGTCTACATTTATGGGGGCTCGCGCGGGATGGTGATATCACATTAAGGATAGCGACATTTACATGGGCACGTCACACAGGAAGGTGACATTACCTTAATGTTGGTGATATTACATTATTGTGGGTGACATTACCGTGATAGAGGTAGGGCCGGACAGTTAAAGATCAAGTTATAGTGAATGTGGATAGGTGTTAAGGCACATAACTTTCCTGTTCACACTTTACAAGTCTACATAGGTCTTGGTCCTAGTCTACTCTTGTCGTTGAGAGATTGTGTTGTGGTGTACTGTGTGGTGTCTTATATATAGATTAATTTTAGATATTAATTATCTATATTGCTTGGGGGTTTTAGACTCAACCTGCTGACTTACCTCTTTGAAATATGGCCACCCCTAAATTAACCACTGTAGAACTAAGGGCAAAGGGGGAAGGAATGGGTTTGTCTGGTTCAGCTTTAACGGATTACATACAGGAAGTGGAGAGCGAGTATCGTCAAGCAGAAAGAGACGATCGGAAGGCTGAATTGGAATTGAGGAAGATGGAGTTAGAAACTAAGAGGATAGAAGCGGAGCAAGCCACTAGAAGGATGGAACTTGAAGCTGAGCAAGCTGCCAGGAAACGGGAAGCAGAGCAGGGGGCTCAGAAAAGAGAGCACGAGTACAGGATGAGGGAACTGGAGTTGAAGAGACAATCTAATGGGGAAACTGAGGGTGCAGTTGGAGGTTCCTCAGTCCCAGGCTCAACTTCAGCGGGTGGACATAGTTACCATGCTATGAAGTTTCCTCTAGCGGTCTATGATCAGGGCAAAGAGAAGATTGACCAGTACCTTCAACGCTTCGAGGCCATGTCCGTTGCTATGGGTCTGGACCTAGACAAATGGAATCTTAAGCTATCCCAGGGATTGCTTGGAATCGGTTATGAGGTCTATTCTCGCCTGCCGCCAGGACACGAGAACAATTACGACGAATTGAAAGCCGCTTTGCTGAAACATTACGAGATCACACCAAGCACATATAGGAAGAAGTTTCGAGCAGCGAAACGAGAGCCAGGAGAGCTATTCACCGCCTACAGTTTGCGCCTGAAATCCTACCTCCAAAAATGGATGGATTTGGCAGGGTTCAAGCATGACTATGAGAGTCTGGAAGAGCTCATGATTGTCGACCAGATGCGACAGCAAATGTCAGATCCTCTGAAGACATTCTTGGGAGAACAAGGGGCGGAACGGCTTGATATGGTGAATAAGCTGGCGGAAAGATTCGTTGAAGTCCATGGGGAGACGGAAGAAACCTGTACACCAACCAACAAAGGTCAGGAGAAACATAACCGAAAGAAATTCAAAGGCTCAGAAACAAAGAAAGTGGAACCTTATGCAGAACACTCAGAGAAGAGTCCAGAGAAGACAAAGGATGGGAGACAGAGCCCACCCAACTCTCAACCGAAACGACAGTGGTCTGAGAAGTGGTGTTCGATCTGCAAGTCACCTTCTCACAACACAAAAGACTGCAAATCGAAATCGAAAAGCTCTCACTTCGCAGCCTGCCGCATGGCTCCAAAGGTGGGTGCCACTGAAAAGGTCGAGGTTGTTGAAGGAACTCTGGACCAAGAGAGGCCACCTGTGGTCGAACGGATTGAAGTCAACGGCCAGCAGGTTACCTGTCTCTATGATTCTGGTTTGGACGGGGAAGCTGTGATTGATGCCAGCTTGGTACGCCCAGACCAACTCACAGGGGAGACTATTGAGATACAGCCTGCAATGAGGAGTGCTGTGGCCATGACGCTGCCAATCGCCAAGGTGGAGATTAAATCCAGGTACGTCACAGGCATCATTCCAGCAGCTGTGTTATCGGATTCCCTATTTCCCGTGATCCTTGGTACGAAATACGTGTTCTTGGGGATGCCCAAACAACCCACCCACCGGGGAACATCAGCCACTGGATCTCAAGGGAAGGAAAAGAGGGCAGACAAGCTATGCCACAACCCAGTGCCTGGGGAATTGCATACTGCCCAGAGGAAGGACACAACGTTGCGTCCTTGTTACAAGAAGCTGCAAAAAAAGGCTGACCCATCAGAACTGGGGCAGTACTTTCTGAGGAATCGACTACTCTATCGGAGAGCTGGAAGAGGAGACAAACTGCATGAGGAGTTGGTGGTCCCAGAAGCCCACCGTCCTCACATTCTTCAGAGCGGGCATACCATATCCGGTAGTCAGATATCCGGAACTCGACATATGGGTGTCAGAGAGACGTTGCAGCAGATTTCCGGCCATTATTGCTGGCCAGGAATGACTGGTGATGTACGCCGGTTGGTTAAGTCTTGTCCAGAGTGCCAGAAGGCACCACCCAAAAATCGGACGAAGAGTAAAGGGGCTCTTACGGTGGGAGAGAAAGTAGTAGTGTGGGGACCAGCAGAGACCAACATGATGCAAGCAGGATGGCATGGACCTTATCCTGTGGTAAAGGTTGTGTCCCGGAACACCTACGAAATTCGGATCGGGGGAGAACTGAACAGTCTTCCTAGGCATCTCCTGCAGAAGTATGAGGAGAGATCCGATATCAAATCCCCTCACCTTATGGTAATGGCAGCCATTGGGGAAGAGGTTACAGGTCCAGACGGGGACCAGAGATCCCAAGTACTACATAGGAAGGCCTATGGGAACGTACGAGGTAGGTCAGATTTTTCAGCCGAAGAGAGGAGGGAAATCACACGTCAGGAAGAGGCCAATAGTGAACCATTCGCTAGTACCCCAGTTCAGAAGGGGTGGGTAACGTCGGGAACGGCGCGAAATACCCGAGACTCCAACCAAGGATTGGCTGACCGGATCCAACATCGACCGAGATGGTCTTGGAAACAAACATCTAGGAGCTTTGGGGAAGACGATTCTGTCCAACGAGGACGATACCGCAAATCCCAGGATGCTAAACTTGAGGAAACCAAGCGGATATGGAGACACTGTTACAGTCAGGATGGAACGATCCGTCTGTATTGTGAGCCATCGCTTACGCAAGTCGGAAGTTGGCCGACTGAACGTACAGGAGCGATACGCCAACACTAGTGCATGGCATTATGAAGATATAGGCTATCAGTGAGATCGCCTAATTGCAGGGGAGGCAATACCTTTGAGGATACAGGCAGACTATCAACAATTGATGTGCTGAGCCAACTCCCAGAAACTGAACATGCGTTTGATGAGTGGATTGTTGTGGATCATCTGGATCGAACCTCCAGTGAGTAAGAGTTGATGCGGTCAACTCTCTTAAGAGGGGACCTATGTCACATAATACTGAAGGATTTCGATCCAGATTGATGAAAGGCCTGAAAGCCGCTATCGCTAGGCGCCACAACTATTTGATGTCCGGAAATATGTTCCCAGTTTCAAACACGACCGGGATTCCCTGAGAAGTCCCCCAATCAAAGACAATTGGCGGCAGGTTAATTTGCCCGGCATCAAAGGAATTCGGCACTCTGTTTGCCCAGATCTCAGGAGAATGGAGAAAGGGGGGGGGGCGGTGCTTTCTTGATTGAAGTCCGGTCACGTGAGTGACGTCACTCGTGCAACATTTTAGTTGGGGGGAGTTGACGGAATCTGTGTTCAGTCTGTTTACGAATTACAGATAACGGGAGTGTTTGTGTGTTCCAATTCGAATGGAGAATGGATTCACAGTGTCCCCATGTTGTCTGGAAACAAGGGACAGTGTTTTTCATGTTGTGAATTGTGAATTCAAACTCGGAACACTAGCATAAGGTAGTTAATTTATAAATAGAGTTATGACTGGAACTTAGTGATAGTGTGTTGGGAGAAAGTAATCTAGGAGCGTCGGCCGCAGCTGGCTGATGCCTAGCTTAAAAGAGGTAGAGTTATATATCATTTCACTCGGCAGGGTAAGACCAGTGTAATGGGATGGCTGGGGGAATAGGGGAAATGTAAATGGTGGGATATTCCGGTAGTGAGGCCTACTGGGGCTCCTGTGTTTTTCCGTTTGGTCTTTCCTTTCCCTTATCACCCAAATGTGACGAACGACTCTGCCTTGATGTCAGAGGGTAGTTCTAGATTAACTAGGACACATGTCTGAGTGGCCTTTGGCCTGGAATCACATATAGTGGATTGGAATAGGGTTTTTCTCTCACAGAATGTTCTATTCTCTACAGGTTCAACGGTATAAAAGAAAGGAAGTATTACTACGAGGTGTAGACAAAGCCAGTCACACTGAGTGATATTTTACTGTACCGGAGAAATTAAGGACAGCTGGGAGAGGAGGAAAAATAGCAGTCACACTGAGTGAGGTTATGTTAAATGGTGTCGGCAATGGGACACCGTTCCACCAATCATGGCCTCATCAAAGCCCAGAGTGTTTAACATAAAAAGGGCTGGTTGGCAGTGACTGAGGTACTGAAAAGGCGGATTCATATTAACAGTGATGAATTCTCAGAACAATAACATTATTATATAGAGAAGGTATAATGGTGATTACTTCTCAGGACAATAACATTATTATATAGAGAAGGCATAATGGTGAGGAAACCTGTTCAGTAAACTTGTACAAACATACAGGAGGAACTTACTCGAACAGACATCATCAGTTTGTTTCTTGGGGAGTCGTGTGAGAGAAGTGCCGAGATTCCTAGGTTCCAGGATCGTTATAGACACATTAAATACATCGGGGGTTCTGAACTTGTGGACTTTGGTATACCATATTCGGTAGTGGAGAACAGTCACCCAGAATATATATATGATTAACTCCAAGAAGTCAACCATTGTCCGGATTGAGGCTTCATTCGGTGAGACCTGTTCTGAACTTACTGTGGTGTGATGTGGCATGGCCTAACATGATGAAGAACGATCCTGAGCTCACTAATCTATTCTCGCATACACCATAGAAAATACCACATATTTCCACACGCAAACAGTGCACACACACACACGTGACAATTTCTGTATTAAATGTTTTATTTTATCATTTGTTAAAATACAGTCTTGTGTGGGTATGTTCTGAAACAATATGAAGGGTATTGTTTAGTGGTAAGAAGAAGAAGAGGAAAGAGAGGCATAGGGTACCTAAGATTTACAGGGGGTATGTAGACAAAGGTCTGGCCGAGGCCCACAATAAGGAAAAGGATTTTAAACAGTGTGCCTGTTGACTCCACTTTCCCCCTAGGGACAACTGGCTACAATGGGGAGAAAGATAGTGAAAGACTGTATTCTTGTTGAATTTCTTCCCCTCAGGCCGGGGCATACAGTCAGGTTATGGCTTGACAATACCATGACGTTACCTAAGTCATGGCACACCTACAATAAAGAACATACTTGTTACATAATAATTACGCACACTTATAATAAAGAACACACCTGTTACATAATAATTACGCACACTTACAATAAAGCAATCACATGTTACATAAGAATTACTCACAACTACAATAAAGAAAACACATGTTACATAAGATTTACGCACACCTACAATAAATAATACACATTTTACATACTAATTTCTCACACCTACAATACAGAACACACATGTTACATAATAATTACGCACACCTACAGTAAACAACACACATGTTACATAAGAATTACGCACACCTACAGTAAACAACACACATGTTACATAAGAATTACGCACACCTACAAGAAAGAACACACATGTTACATAAGAATTACGCACACCTACAAGAAAGAACACACATGTTACATAAGAATTACGTACACCTACAAGAAAGAACACACATGTTACATAACAATCCTACTGCTCTACTGTAAACAATGCCGGCGTCTGTGTCAAGGAAGCAGAAAACACGTTTCCTAGTCCCTCATTCTGCGTTAGAAATCATCTGCGGGCTATTTGGAAGCAGACCGTCCTGTGTTTATTTGTAACAATGGTATGAGCCTCGGTTGTTCAGACAGCAATAGAAAACTACTGAACGTAAACTTGCCTTATAAATCACAGTTAAAATCAATGTTTGAGTTGATTGCGACGTCCTACAAAGAACTGTTAGAAAGCAGTAGCACACTAAAATAATAAAACTGTCTAAAATATAATCACAAACAGGCCATGAATGCTGTATTCATTGCTTCTTCTTTTCCTTCCTCTTTTGTCTTAACGCTTTTGCCGTAAAACGAGGGGTTGTTGTGATTTTCTGTTTTTCGCTTATTTATTTGCTTCTGCCAGTGTTGCGTTCATTTATCGACTGTCACCAGTACTTAAACATCCCATTACACATATGTCCACATAACGACAGATAATAAATAGTACATTCACACCGACTATTGCACAGTCAGTAGGCTGGTGCTGTTCATGCAAACAATGAGTCACTCACTGCACATGGGGCATCAACAATGGAAGGATACAAGTCTCGTTGACATCTATGAAGAAGACTACACGGTCGGTCACAGTTAGTAAGAATGATTACTGACATCTTATCAAGCTAATTTATGCCACATTGGTATGTCTGCGAATGAATCCGTGATGGTTGTACATCTACTACATTTTTGTTACCTCTACCTACTATCCCCACCATTGATGCCCCAGGTATTCTCTTCCCTTCTTCCACTGCTCATTCTTGATTCCTATTATTATCTATATCTAGTAGCCTTCCCTAGTCCCCGTACCTTTCTCCCTTCGTGTCTTAACTACCCTTGGGATATAATGATTATGCGCAATTCGCTTCGTCTAGATTGTTCCAGACCAGCAATTCGCTCTGGAACCCGTTATTTGTGTGTCTTAAATAACCTTGCATTGGAACCTGTTCTCTTTCTGTCCATGTTAACAGGAGGATGTTCGGGAATCAACTGTTGATATGTATTGCTACTGGCAAGTGTGATAGATGTATCCCCCATATATACTTCTGTGTCAGGTCTTAGATATGACTGAGCTACAGTATGACATTAATCATTAGTCGTGGTTCCAACTTTAGAGCAACGGGTCGTCCTCATTATGCTCCGTTCCTGTGCCAGTGAAAATCACACAAAATGCTCCTCACTTCCCCATGTGAAAAGTGGAACATACAGTAGTCTCGGCAAACCAACAGCCCGCACAGGTACACTGTGCATAATACCGATGCCACAAAGCGAACACAAGTCCTTCACACAAAAATACAGTTCATAGTCTATGGAAGCGGCAGTCACTAGAAAACCAGCAGCCACACAATACCACATAAGGCAATCCAGTCATTATAGCATCACGCCGGTCGCCATAATTCCGAACATGCAGTACACGTTACAAACAACCGTGGACAGATGCAAAACAACACGCACCGCACGCAACTCAGTAGCAGGGCGACGGAACCATACACTACCAGTCCAACATGAGGAAATGCGAATTATGTCATCATGCCTATACGCCATGTTGAGAACCCGAAGCCACCGTATGATAGTAGACAGTACTACATGCTTTATGTTAGCGCCGGATGTTGGGCGGCGCTCACCAAACCCAACACCCCGACATTCTGCCAACGGCTTCGGGCTGAGGAGCACAACTGGGATGGTACGAGCCTTACCCAAGTCCGAGGAAATGCAACCTAAAGGCTAAATGTCATGGCAGGGCAGACCAGACTCTGACCTTGACTGACAACTGGTCTAGGATGGAAGCTCCGACAAGAGGACAGTTAGAGTACTGCTTTGCTGATCCGGCAGCTTCTGCAGCTGGTCTTGTTCTAGATGTATTGGTGTTACCTTTCCTATGAAGTAAACTAGCCATGTCGAGAGAGGGATCACGCTGCAAGGGCAACACATGGTCTCTAAATTCAGCCCAGGTGTTGTGCTATGGAGTATAACTTCATTTCAAAAGCTATCCTTGGTCAAGACAGCAAGGTGTCAGTCACTCTCCTACCCAATGTTAGGTTTCGTTATTAATGCTTTGACCTGACACCTGAGTACTGCCTGACTTTGGTACGTCAACGATCTGCACCCGGTCGCCTATGTCAGGATTTCGGCCAAAATATTCTTGTCATACGGTCCTAACAAACATGATAGAAAACTGACATCAAAATATTAACAACAATACGCTATGTGGAGCGGTGTTTATAGACTTTAGAGTTGAGTTGAGTTGAGTTACGAACCGACATCACTGCACTCAGGACATTCTCATACGTGCCCCTCGAAGAGTCATACTACTAATCGTTCCCACCGCTATCTGATTAAAAGTTCTCCTGGTCTTCCGTCTCAGTTTTGAGATTCTTCCAGAACCCATGCCGATCCCCCGCAATCTCATTCTTTCCACATATGGGTTCTCAATCTGTTCCTCCGCCTTCTCCACCTGGTCCCACAAGCGCACGACCACCTCCCCCTTGTTCATAGGCAAACTACCAACAAGAGGTGCATTCCCTGCTAGCCTATCAGCCTGTTCATTCCCCCGTATCCCCGCATGGCCAAGGCAAAATATCCATACAATTCTCACAATCTGTGACCTCTGAAGCGATAAGAGCCATTAGAAAAGCATTCGATATGATAGATCATACTATTTTAATTAAAAAACTAGAAGCAATGAAAGTAAGCCTTAATACAGTGACATTGATAAAAATCCTCTTTATTAGACAGAAGACAAGTAGTATCACACAATAAATCGTTATCTCAAGCCATTACCATTAATATTAGAGTATCTCATGAGTCTATACTTGGCCCTCAGTTATTTGTCATTGATATAAATGATTTCCCTTATTTCTTTCGTCGCCCTGCGATCTATTTGCAGATGACTGCACTGTTTATTCAAAAGCTATTCATTGTAATGAGCTAGAATCGTCTTTGCAATAGAAATTAAATAGTGTAGTTAACTGGAGTTATGCAAACTGCATGCAAATTAACATTTCTAAAACAAAATCTATGTTAGTAACAACCAGGCAAAGACTTCACACTCTAAACTCACAGAGAACTCTTCAGCTACACATTGGAATCTCATCTATAGAAAGTGTAAACGAGCACAAAGCACTGAGTCTTACCGTTAATCAAAATCTAACCTTTAATTCCCATGCTCATGCTCTCGTTAAACAAATACCCAAAAATGTATACCAGCTTGCCAGAATTAAAAATTTCCTTTATGAAAACACAAGAAAGATATTCTATACTTCCCATATACAAACACATATTGATTATTGCTCCACAATCTGGGATGGATGCTCCAAATCAATAACAAAACACCTTTATTCACTCCAGAAAAGAGCAGTGCGTTTAATTAATGATAAAAAGCTTACCGGCAATTCTAACCTATATGAATGTCTTCAGTTACTGCCACTCCACAAACGCTTACTTTTTAATACGGCCAAACTAATTCACAAAATCCTAATTAAAAATGATCCATGCTACCTTTGACCACTGTTTAAATATAACGCAAGACATAGCGAACGACTAAACTTACTTTATGTCCCTAAACCTAGGATATACTTATACAAAACAAGCTTAGCGTACTCTGGCGCTCAGTTGTGGAGGAATCTTTCTCAAGAAATCAAAGACACCACCAATCACTATACATACAGTTGTAACCTGTTTGAACACTATCTCAGTATAGACTGCAATCCCTCATAAACCAAAACAAAAACAAAACAATAATGCAAATTATCTCAAACGACAATTAGTACAATAAAATTTCCATATGTATGGTACGTTACACCTTCCTTAGGTGTTTATAATGGCCATATTAAACAATTGCCTTAGTGAGTCATATATTATTGATTTTTTTTTTTTTTTTTTTTTTTGCGTTTTAATGCATATTGTTCTGTTGTTGTCTAAGGTTAGCTTCGTAAGTGATGTATGAATGAAATAACGTATGAGAGGAAAGAGAGAAGAAGGCAGAATGTCAGACGGGCCTGCGTGTCCAATTTTCAACCTTTTGAAAATAAAGTTTGTTCGTTCGTTCGTTAGTTCTGTTACAGAACCCTATGCTAACAATGTCAAACTTGGGCATAATCCGCATCACACTTGCGCAAAATCACCACCTGCAAGATGAGATACTTGAGGAGAGCTGCCAACTTAACTATCCGAGACCGAGTAAGAAATGATGTTATTAGACATACAGTGGATCAACATCTTGTGTCACGCATATTGAAAGACAGAAGATCAAATGGCTCGGCCATCTCGTTAGAATGCAACGCCATCAACTACCATCACTGGCCCTGCATCAAAGAAGACCTGATACTGTGTTATTACCCTCTTTGGACAACAATCACCTTCATATTAATAGCCTGTGAGTGTAAACCAGTGGGCAGCTGCTATTACTGGCCGACTCAGTCACAAGAGCTAGGGGTTGACCCTAATATAACTTTTCTTTGAGGTTGAACAGGGTAGGGTAGCACCGAAACCGAGAGCAAAAGGACGCCCGAGAAGACAAGGGATTGACGACATCAAGGACAGTCAGTGTACAATCACACAGAATGAAACTATCTAGTGCCACCCATCGGGCGCTGGAACGTCAGCTATACCTCCCCACCACGCCTAACGGCAAAAGTGGCAGATGATGATGATGATGATGATGATGATGATGATGATGATGATGATGATGATGATGATGATGATGATGATGATGGTGATGATGATGATGATGATGATGATGATGATGATGATGATGATGACTGCGACATATTTTTAAGGACATGTAACTAACTTTAATGAGATAATACAAAGATGTCTTCGGCATCATACGGAAATTCGTTCTCAAAAGTCCTCATTGATGACACAAATGTCCTCATCGTGACACAAATTTCCTCATCGGTGACTCAGATGTCCTCACTGGTGACTCAGATGTCCTCATTGGTGACTCAGATGTTCTCATGATGACACAAAACTCCTCATTTTCTGGGTTAGAGAGGTGACAGATCAAGACTAGGCCGATGTTGAAGTATGTTCATTCTTATTTATCCAGACTACAGCAATGGACAATCTACTGCTCTCAGTACTGGCTCTCCTAGCCGCGACAAACATGGCGCTGGCAATCGTATGCGAGAAAGATATCTGCAATCGTGTTGATTGCAAGGAAGTTACAGAAGAGAATTGTGCTTACACGATTGTGCCGAATGGCGGATTCTGTCGGTGCTGTGATGCCTGTGTACACATGCTTAGTAAGTACAGCAAAGTTCTTGTTGGTCAATTTGTTGACTAGTTGGTTGCTTGGTTGCTAGCTTTGTTGATTGGCTGGATGGTTGTATGTTTGTTTGGTTGATTTGTTGGTTGGTTGCAAATCTGCTTGATTAGTTGCCTGTTTGTTTTTATGTTGTTTAGTTAATTGCATCTGTGTTTGGTTGTTTGGCTGATTGCGTGGTTGATTGTTTGCTTGGTTGGTTGAGAATCATGTTTAACGCATAAATCCAATGCACCGGCTCTCAGGTTGTCCGAGCCCTGAAATGGTCCTGCATCTATCGGAGTGAAGTTCATGTCTAGACTGCTCTCCCGGCCCTATACCACATTACCCTCACCATGGGGTTGTCCGAGCCCTGAAATGGTCCTGTATCTGTCGGAGTGTAGTTAATATAACGACTTCATTCCTTTCCCTATGCCAAGGTACCCTCACCATGGGGTTGTCCGAGCACTGAAATGGTCCTGCATCTATCGGAGTGAAGTTGATATTAAGACTTCTCTCCCGACCTTATACCAAAGTTGACATTAAGACTTCTCTCCCGACCCTATACCAAAGTTGGTATTAAGACTTCTCTCCCAACCATATACCAAAGTACCCTGACCACAGAGATCCGCTTCTCATTTCCAAGCCCAAAATCTGAGTTGAGTTGAGTGAGGAACTTCATCACAGCACTTCGGACATTTCGATACGTGAGTAGTGTATAGGTACATTATCCAGCGCATTTGTGGTGGTGGTGGAAATTGATATTCCACCACAAAGGGCGATAACTCTTTTTTCCCCGAAAAGGTAGGCGTGGTCTAGTGACTCATCAGAGGTGGCGTGGTCTAGTGACTCATCATAGGTGACGTGGTCTAGTGACTCATCATAGGTGGCGTGCATGGTCAAGTAATTATAGGTACGACATAAAAAAATACAACATAAAACATCAATAAAGAAAACAAACGACTCAAGTAAGGTATATAATAATTTTATTAAATCATATATAGACAAACAATACATATTAAATAAGTAATGGCATAGTCGAGATATTATCACTATCAACCTTTCTTTTTATATAGAGATATGACAGTGAATTACGATGTTGTGTGTATGTATATACAGAAGAGTCTTGTGTTTTGAAGCCTATATTGGTTCCCCCACTCGGTGTTTGGGTGTTTAATACTTCCAAAAATGTGTCTTTGTTTAGATGCGTGTTGTGGTTTTT
Source organism: Cepaea nemoralis (assembly GCA_014155875.1). Classification (NCBI taxonomy): domain Eukaryota; kingdom Metazoa; phylum Mollusca; class Gastropoda; order Stylommatophora; family Helicidae; genus Cepaea; species Cepaea nemoralis. Next base: position 21,091 of record JACEFZ010000471.1, read on the forward strand.
GGTCAGACCTTTGGTACTGATTTTATCATAATCACCCACACAAATATACGTCTTACTACACAATGAGACCATCCCCTCCCCTTCGTACTCTAGTTTGAAAAGCCCGGGGGTTCTCTTTTCATAGGCTTTGATAGTCTGGCAATCCTGACAGGTATCAGTACTAGGGGTAATTCTATGAACAGGGCAGGTTTCAGATGGGAACCACTGATTATAGACTCTGTCATATTCTTCTCGTAGGTGTGGTCTAACTACCTCAGAGAGTGAGGCGGCGCTAAGGGCCAAATAGAGAGAGTCAGTGTCCATTTCAGTGAGTTGGTAGTCTTCTTTAGCGATAAATTTGTCGAGAAAGTCGTAATAAAAAGCTAGCATGCGCAACTTGGCATACTGGTAGACAAAGAACCCAATCTCTAGAGGTAGATCCCAGACAGTTTTCTTTTTTAGGGTTTCTACTTCGAAGAGATCGTCTGTAACAGCAGTCATGCTTTTGAACCTGGGGTTATTGATTAGTTTGGTAGTGTCTTTTCCCTGGCAGTAGGAGACATCAGTATGTTTGGCCTTATTGGTAAGTGTTTTCCCGTAAGCGGCGTTACCTAACAACTTCATTGTGTCGGCTGTAATAGACTCGGCCGGATTTTTGTCCCCTTGGCGACGGGCGTTAGAGACTGCTTCCCCGAATTGTTTAAAACAACTAACCGGTCGATATTCTATTGTCTGGTAGATGTGGGTAACGACCAACCCATGCGCTAGATACCACTTTAAAAGAGGGGTGGCTAATAAAATTTTCTTCCCGAAATAACTACCGATCAATGTCCGTCGTGGGGTACTCAGTAGTTTATTTTTTATGGCATATTCTTGCATAAACTCCCCAATATCATCTCTCGACACCTCCGTGTTCTTGAAAATAGGGGGCATTTCGGCAAAGGACTCTTTTAAATCAGTCGGGGTCTCTATATCGCACTCAACCAACCCGAAAAATGTATCACTTTTTACAGCTTCGATGATCTGGTTTTCACTCAACGATCCCCAAGGAAGTTCTGATGGTGGAAACGTTTCCCGCAAGAAACACTTGATGGTTGTGTTTGACCTCTTTAATCTCTGCCACTCACATTCCCAAATAACCTTAACGGTCACCCCAACAGATTTTTATAGATACTCGTGGATGTCACACGTGTTCTGGTATAGTTCGACTAACGGTTTTTTATTGACGGGATTAATCGTTTTCCCAGCAGTTAGACGGCAAGAGGGGTGCCCGTGGAACAAACACCCATGGAATTGATAAGCTGTCGTATTCTTTTTATCCCACCCATCTACGCGAATATGTCGGTCGCTTAGCTGCATCTCGTGACTATTGAATTGGGTTTTTAAATCTATGTTGTTGTTGTGTGACACCCAGGTTAACCACTCTCGACTCTGACGTGTGTACTTGTGTAATCTGTGTGCTCTAAACCCATCCTCGCGGCTTCGATATATGGGGAAGTCTGATGGCATCTCTTTCATAAGAGACCAAAGGTATAAGGCATTCGCATCAAATCCTTTAATGCTTTTTACCATCTTATTACCCCTGATACGGGTCTCATTGACTTGATGATAGCGATGGAAAATGATACTCGGTCCACCCACGACGTTATCTCGTAACAACTTGTGCACCTTCTCCTCCTTCTTCGAAAACAAAACAAAAGAAACATCTTTATTCATAGTGTTGAATAAGTACTGTAAAGTAATGCCGGGGACGGAGATGGCCTGTTTGCACATGTCTATATTTAACTTGGCGTAAAAGGCTACTTGTTTTTCCAGGGCTTGTAGAAAAGGAGACACGTCTTTGATGTTGTACCAAATTAGAAAGTCCCGCAAGGTAGTCATTTTATTATCGGTCCACGCTTTCTGACAAACGGCGTATTCTGCTTCGGAAATGTTACGGTTTTTAAGTTTTGAGAAAAAGGCGGCATGTGGTGGTAGGGTTGTCTCATTTAGCTTACTGAGGTCGGTCAGATACTCATAGCACAGAAATCCCTTTGTCTCTTTTATCCCAAACGAGGCTAAATACTGCGCATAGCTAACGCCCGGGACCAGAAAGTTGGAGACGTCGAGGAATTTCAGTCTTTCTGTCGCTATGCACATAAAATTATTATTTCTCTTGACTATGAACTTGAACGGGTTAGCCTCCCGATCAAGGAAATACCGTACCAAATAAGGTTTCAGAAGGTTAATGTCATACTTACCGCTATTCATTCCAATCAGAGGGAGCTGGAACAAATACGAGTCGAGTCTCTCACTTAATTTTGGGTGGTCACCTAATTTAGCAAAGACTGACTCGAATGTTTTGAGTAAAAGCTCATACGATTTAGCAGCTATGTCATGGAGATAGTCCAACATTTCATTTACGAGGACCTGTGGATCACCGGTGGTGATGAAACATTTAGGGGTGTCGAACCCAGGGACATTAGAGGCGACCGCACACGAGAGAGGGACGTGTCTGGCCATGAAGGTCGTCGACTTTGAGTCAGCCGGTAAATTTTCATTGGAGAAGAAAGATTCCATATCGTAGCACGCTCTGAAAGGGAAAATAAAATTTTCTTCTACGTCAAACCCGTGGTCACGGAGCAATTCCAAGATCGATTCGGTCGGGCGATAAACCCCACCTTTATACGTTTCGATAGTGGCTATGCCTTTGCACCTAAGTTCGTGACGTGTCAGTCGACAATATATCTTAAACAGCTTGCCGCATTTCCCACAAGAAAAACACCGAGCGGCCTTGGCCACATCAACAATATACATGAAATGGTTTTCATGCAGAAGAAGATTCAGTATATCTGGATGTGTACTAGTGCTTCTAATTTTCGGAACCAGATGTTCCTCCTCTGTAAAGGCAAACACATTGATTTGTGTTTTAAAGCATTCTTCCAGGGCAGGTAAAGCAACTAAACTAACACCAAAAAAAGGGGTGTGGGCGTCCAACTCTTTATAACGCAGCCATTTGGTGAACAGTCTTCGTGTATCTTTTCTAACATTCCTAACAGAGCTTCCCCCTGTTCTAAACACAGATATACAGCGGAATATACACAAGTTATCTGTGTACGGCTTACCGTGTGAGTCGGTTTGAAGAGCATTAATAAATTTGTTGTGTTTTATAAAGTCGGGGATTGATTCCAAACAACAACCAACAGGGAATTCTATCAACTTGTAAACGTAAAAAGTTATACTGGGAATTGTTTCTACATAATACTTTGTGTCTGGTCGGGTTAATGTCGCTGAATTTACCAAATCTACAGTGTTTAGTTTGGTTACAAAGGCCTCGAAATCAGATCTATGATTTATTAAATATGGTTTAGCGAACAAGGAAGAGTTATTGGAACTGGCATGATATAATCGTAGGGCTTGTGTCTCTCGATGTCTTAGTATTGTGTGCAGACTGGCGATTATTTTGAAGCGGGAGTTTTGAACATTAAAAAGCCGGAATAAACGAGAACTCCAATCTGTCGGCATGTCAGTATTTGGTCGATTAAAAAATGTCCATTCACACAGATACCGACCGTGTCGTATGTGTGATCTAATCGTATTCCAGTGCTCCTTATACACAGCTCGAACATCCGGGGGTAATTTTTGTATTGACAAATATTCAGTAGTTGTGTTAACACCAGAGGTTCCCGCCGATTCGTTGCCAGCCGACACGGCACCTGTTGATCCGTCACTCGCCGTGACACGTGATGATAGTTGAGTATTATTAGTAGGCGACACGTTATCGCCCGGGCCACCCGACAAGGCACCTGCTGATTCGTCACTCGCTGTGGTAGTAGTGGGCAAGTGATCGGCTGTGCCACCCGACAGGGCACCTGGTGTTAGTAACTGTTCATCTGTGGTTGGCGACACGCGATCGGCTGTGCCACCCGACAGGGCACCTGGTGTTAGTAACTGAGTATTGTTAGTAGGCGACACGCGATCGGCTGTGCCACCCGAAAAGGTATCTGTTGATCCGTGACTCACCGTGGTACGTGATGATGCGTCACTCGCCGTGGTACGTGATGATGCGTCAAAAATAGAAGTTGTGCGTTCAACGTCACTCATTGTGGTACTAGTGGGCAAGTGATCGGCTGTACCACCCGACAAGGTATCTGATAAAGCGCCACTCATCGTGTTAATAGATATTGATGCTGCGTCACTCGGCAACCCGCTTGTTGTTGCTGCTGCGTCACTCGGTAAGGCACTAGATGATTGTTGCTTATTATTAGTAGACGATACGTGCTCGGCCGACAGGGCACATGGTGTTAGTAACTGTTCATCTGTGGTCGGCGATACGTCATCGCCTGCGCCACCTGACAAGGTATCTGTTGATCCGTCACTCGGCGTGGTACGTGATGATGCGTTAAAAATAGAAGTTGTTCGTTCCGCGTCACTCACTGTGGTACTAGATGATTGTTGTTTATTGTTGGTCGGCGACACGTGATCGGTCGATAAGGTACGTGTTGTTAGTAACTGTTCATCGGTGGTCGGCGAAACACGATCACCCGACAAGCCACCGGATGTTGATAACGCCTGCCCGCTACGTCTGGCGGCAGAACTGGCGGATGCTGCTGCTTCTGTTGCTGTGGTAATTGGCGGTATATCAGTTTCTGTAACTGACGACGCTCTGTCATTCGATGTTTGTTGTGTGGTTGACTTCTGACGTTTACCAGTAGATTGTTCGTCTGTATTCGGTTCTCGTCGCCGCTTGCGACTTGTGGATTGTTGATTATTAGCAGCACTAGATGATGGTTGCGTAGTCGACACGGCACTGAATAGTAGTTCATGTTCAGACTTTATGTGTCTCTGTAAGGCGTCTTTGCGAGTGTACATCCGATCGCAAAAATCACAAGTAAATTGTTGTGTCGAATGAGTAGTTGTACGATGTCGTAATAAAGCATCAGGTCGTGTGAAGATTTTATTACACAGAGTACATGTATGCTTCTGCGTAGCTGACATTCTCTGATAAAATGGCCGACCTCTTTGTGAATGTTATCCAACCGGATGAAGTTTGTGAGATGACGCAATTACTCGATGGGTTGATTCGTCAACATGCAACATTATTTGACTCTGTTGTAGGCAATATACCAAGTGATCAAGCATATCATACCTTTGAGAATATCGCAGACGAATTATTTTCTGATGCTCGCGTCAACTGTGGCCGGATAATAGTTTTAATGTCTTTGAGCAGATATATGAAGCAAAAACTCGTTGATTCGTTGTACAATTCTGATGATGACGTCGAGGAAATTGTCACCAGTTTCAGCCATTCAGCCGCTAAATATATATTTCAGAAGGCGAAATTGTTACAGTCCGAAGAATTAGAAAACATGTTGAAATTATTATCCGTTAAATAAAAAACATCCTTCCTCGTTAACTGCCAGAACTCAAATGACTTCACATGCGTTGCATGAATTACTTGTCGTGATTGTTTGTCGTATATTTGAAACAAGCAAGTTGGGAGAGAAGTGTCATTTGAATCAACCAATCAGATGTCGGGAAAATAAGTAACCACTGTCACATCGCTTGACCGATACTCCCGCTCTCACACGGGGGCGGGCGAACTGTCAAAAGGCGGGTTTGTGGCTGCGACATCTCACTCGAGTATAGATTCATAATCACGCAGAAAGAACCACGACTTTTCATCGACTATACATTGTCTGCCACCATAATTACGTACCTAGGTACTTTGTGTCAACTCGTAATTGCATCTCTTACGTACGGTTTTCTATCTCCGGGAGGGAAAGATAATTGGGTTTGATGGCAGTGCACCTAAACACAGACAGTTCTGTAAGTATTCTGTCCTTACTTCAAACAGAGTTGCTGCAACCCTAATTCCCCGGCAAGATGTTAATTTCTCTGACACGGAAATTATAAAAAATGTCTCTCTCGAAACATAATTATTGTGTACCAGCAGCACGATAATTTAACGTCTTCAGTTTAGTGTCAGTTTTGCGTGAGTCATATATCTTTGTTTAACAGATTTCTTGTACTAACAGAAAAAGAAAAAAAACCCACCCGAATGTTTGCGTCAGACAAAAACATTACTACAAACCCACAATACATGGCTACAAACGCCTTATTTAATAACACAACACACATTACACGGACAGACATTATTTAATATAAAAACATTGCTACAAACCCGCAAAATACATTATACGGAAAGACATTATTTAATAAAACAACACACATTTACAAAGACATTACTACAAAAAGACGCGCGTTTTTTAAAAAGAACCACCTGGGTTTACCAAACGGCAACATTACAATTGTCAACAAACACGACTGCATGCAAATATTAAATTCTCATACATGCACAACGTTCATTCACAACAGAAGATACCCGCCATTCACAACTTTTTCTAAAGCAATGCGAACAACGCCTTGTTTTCATCGATTGAAATTACATTACACCGAACAATGAATCACGACGTATTGATTTGTCTGTGTGTTGGTACTCTTTTGTCTAGCGAGTGGGAAAAATTTAACAGAAGAATATTTGTAATTAATTCACCAGACACGAGAAATATAGCGGCACAGAATGTGCCTCAAAGTCGTGTAGGTTAACACAATTGTGTTCTTTGTATATACCGGTCTCTGTGGCTGTGGGGTTACACCACTTTCTCGCTGTAATCCCGTTTATCACGCAGAGTCTCGTAGCGGAGTGAGAGCTGAGGCGGTTCGACCCCCGCTCGTGACTTGGTGGATACTGAGCCGGGAAAGCAATGGCAAACAACTGAGCGTAACCTTGCCAAGCGAGCAACATACAGCTAAGTTATGTAAAGGATATGGTAACAAAGACATCTTACCGGCGATAAGCCGTCGCGGTGTGTGGAAATGGCATAGGCATCTGTTAGCGTGTGCCGTGCCGCTAAGCGATCATTATCTAGCACAACCGTAGGGGAGTAATTCTTTAAACATCGGCGTCGGTAATCACTATCAGGTGGCGCCCTGGTTAAACATTATAATCAAGAGTTGTCGGGTCACTAATCGTTGAAATATATAGACGGGCGTGCGAGTCATATCTGGTCATTTAGTGACCATGGATCCTCGTTGGAAACACCCTTTTACTTGTTTGATTGCTGGCCCGACAGCGAGTGGTAAAACCGTCTTTGTCCAGCGCTTCCTGACCCATCTACCAGCCATGGTAGACCCGATTCCAGAGGAGGTTATATGGTGCTATGGGGAATGGCAATCCATGTACGAGAATATGAAAGGAGTGCAGTTTAATGAAGGGCTGCCTGATATGGACAAATGGACCGGCGATAGACGTCGGCTAGTGGTAATAGATGACCTAATGACCGAGACAGATGATAGGGTAACTAAACTATTTACTAAAGGCAGTCATCATCGCAACCTCAGCGTCATGTATATTGTACAGAACCTCTTTGGGAAGAATAAAGAACAAAGAACCATCAGTTTGAATTCACATTACCTAGTAGTATTTAAGAACCCTCGAGACGGTGCACAAGTTAATAATTTGGGAAAACAAATTTTTCCAGGGCGGGTTTCATATGTCCAAGAGAGTTTTAAGGACGCTACATCGGCTCCACACTGGTATTTGTTATTCGACCTCCGCCAGGAAACACCGGATCAACTCCGTCTACGAAGTCATATATTTCCCGACCAAAGACAAGTCGTCTACGTCCCTAAATAACATGTCTAGTCAACTTAAACGCAACGAATCCATGTTGCGGTACTTGGGTGAAGCCAAGCCACCTGCCGTAAAAGCTGTTATTAAAACAGCTTCCCCAGACCTCGTCCAATCAATTTGCGAATGCTGTCACAATGTATTAAAAGGTAATGTTCCCCTGACACCAGCTCAGAAGCGGCGTCTGCAACGTCACAAAAACAGCCTGAGAGCGCTCACTCGTAAGAAACTATCGCTCAAGAAACGGAAACAGATCTTGCAAAAGGGTGGATTCATCGGCGCCCTCCTCGGACCCATCCTTAACGTCTTGAAAGGTATTGTGGGTTTATAATGAAGAAAATGATCCTGGTCGATCCTCGGGTGTTGGAAAAACCCTACGTACCACCCGACACACTAACCGATAGCCTACAAGACTTGGATAATCAGATGCAACAAGTCCTGGAAACAGAAGATCTACCACCCCGTGACAAAGCCAGACTATATCAACAAACCTTACAGCGGTATCTGAATCGCCTCGAGCAGCATAGGCACAAACCATTAGGTCTGGTGGATATCAAGGAACAAAAACCCGAAGTCAGCGCCTTACCGGTACCAGTAGTCGAGACACCGCCTGCTCAGCTAACACCGAAGGTAGACGAACCCAAAGCCCCAGCAGAGACACCTGTGGCTACACCGGGTTATAAACTGCGGAAGAAGAAGAGTCGGATACCTACACCCCGATGGGAAAAATGGCCGCGCATTTAAGAAAGTATTACTATGACCCTAAGAAGCCGGGAGCCTATGGTGGTGCTGTCGCTTTACATCGAAATAACAAACTTCCAGCTAAAACCATTCAGAAATGGTTACGTCATCAGGATACCTACACGTTACATAAACCGATCCGTCGCCGATTTCAGAGACGTCAGACCATAACCGGGGGTATAAATCAACAGTTTCAAGCCGACTTGATAGATATGCAAAAATTACGAAGGTACAATGACGGTATGGCCTACCTAGTGACGTGTATCGATGTGTTTAGTAAATATGCCTGGGCCATCCCGATCCAGAAGAAAACGGGGAAAGAACTAGTGGCGGTCGTGAGTAAAATATTTGAAGAGGGCCAACCGATAAACTTTCAGACCGACAAAGGTTCAGAATTCGTCAATCGAACTTTCTTAAAATTTCTGACTGACCGAGGCGTGCATTTCTTTACCACTGAGAATGAAGATGTGAAGGCAGCGATAGTGGAAAGATTCAACCGAACTCTTAAAGAAAAAATGTGGCGTTATTTTACCAAGACCAATACACTGCAGTATGTCGACGTGATAGATAAACTGATCCAGAACTATAATGGTTCGTATCACCGGAGTATTCGCATGGCCCCTGTGCAAGTTAACAACACTAATCAAGAAGAAGTGTGGAATAATTTATACCGTCAAACAGACGTATCAAGAAAAGTGTATTTCACAGCCGGCGACCGTGTCAGGTTAGCTCAAAGCCAACAACCTTTTAAAAAAGGTTATATGTCGGGTTGGACAGAAGAACTGTTTACCGTTAGTCGTATAAACCAGACTAGTCCGGTGACGTATGTGCTAAAAGACGATTCAGGGGAAGAACTTAAAGGGTCATTCTACCGAGAAGAAATACAATTGGTGAGTGATAAAGAAATTTATCGTATCGAAACCATCTTACAAGAAAGGTGGAGGAAAGGTAGTGGTAAAGAGTATTTAGTCAAGTGGTTTGGTTATCCCAATTCATTCAACAGCTGGATAGCCGACACGCAACTAACCAGCTATGGAGACTAGTGGTATGGCCGAAGACAACCTGGAAAATATGGTGTTGCGTCCACAGACTAGGGACGGGGAAAGAACTTCGTTCTGGTCGTTTTTTGGACAACGAGTGCCGCGGCCAGAGATTGTATTCATCTGCCAAACCCTCGTTATATATAGCGTAATTGCTGTGTCACTATTCAATCTGACTCAAGGCAGCGCAGACGCAGCAGAAGGCAAACTGTGGGTCGCTCTAATGAGTAGTTGTTTGGGTTATATGCTACCTAACCCTAAGCTAGATAAACAATGAGTTTCTATTTGGTGTTACCGAATAATACGGCCCCGGAAGTGTTCCCGAACAACCACCCAGGGCACTTTTTCATCAAGTTGCCGCAGACTATTGAGGTGAGTCAACAATATGAAGTGGGCCTGGCCGAAATTCAATTCCCCAATACGTATTTTAACGGTTTGTCGGGGGAAATTTGGATCCAGTACTTTCCGCCCAAAGGTAGTGGTCTGGAACCTGTAACCCTTGAATGTCCACCGGGTCCGTTCACCACCCCAGAAGCTTTCATCGAGGAGCTGAATAAGTTGTGTGTCGAAACCCAAGTAGACGAGAAAGTAAACATCAAATTCACGCTACGTACACCTTGGAACAAAGTCGCAATGAAACTACTTGAAAAAGGCGCCCACGTTAAAATTAGTGAGAGGTTGAAAAAAATGTTGGGTTTTCCAACCTCAACTCTATCAGACGACAATGCCTTATTATACGGTAATGTGGAATTGGAGATGGATAGCGTCGTTAAAAATATCTACGTCTATTCTGATCTCGTAGCTGCCAGACCAGTCGGAGACGCCATGGTTCCTTTACTAAGGACTGTCCCTATATTTGATCGCTTGTTGCCGTCAGTGTATCGTGTCTACGATAAACCACACTACGTCCAGTTAAGTCGATTCTCCTTTGACACGGTGGAAGTACTTTTAACTACCGAGACGGGAAAAACGATACCACTCAACGATGGGACTTCAGTGCTAACTTTACATTTTCGAGCCCGGAAACTCTCAGAGCTCGAATAGACTAAAATGTGTTTTTATGTGCCCATCGACTCGTGTCCTACTATACGAACAGGGTGCTGAAATTAGACTTAGTTGGCGGATATTTTACAAGTCCCCTCGTCAGCGCGACTGAGTCCGTTCTTTCCGACCTGGGTGAATTAGATTTGGACCACGGCACGAAAAATATCTATTCCGACATTGTCACCTCGCGTGTGGTCGGCGCTGTGATGGTACCATTACTACGGACTCTACCTGTCCTAGACAGATCCACCACCTCTGTATTTAGGATGTACGATAAAACACATTACGTTCCACTCTGTCGGTTCTCCTTTGACACGATTGAGCCTCTTATAACCGACGAACGGGGGAAACCTATCCCATTCACAGGTGGGACATCGGTAGTGACGCAGCATTTTCGAACCAACAAACGTTTTGAGGTGGTTTAACCATGGTTAGACACGTCCCAATCCGACGCAATCCCAAACTATACGAGGAATATTTCTGTAATCAAGCCGGCAGCGGTCTACCCGTTTTTGTGGGTGGTCGGAGTCAGCGAGGTCATGGAATTGGTAGTTTCTTTAGTGGTCTTGGTCGAACAATTCTTCCTTGGTTGAAGACTGGTGGCAAAGCTCTTTTGCGGGAAGGGTTGGGGACGGGTTTGCAGGTGGCTCAAGACGCCCTAGCCGGTCGGAATGTTGGCGAGTCCTTCAAAGAACACGCCAGGGACGCCGGTCAACGACTGCTCCAGGGCGCTGCTCAACATATCAGCCAATCATGTAGCGGCGTCAGGAAACGAAAACGAGCCGCCCCGCCCGGTCAGCCCAGTAAAAGAATAAAACCAGCCGGCAGAAAGCGATCGGCTCATAAGAACCACCAACACCAGCGGGGACATTCGGATATTTTCTCGTAATGGCGTTAATACATCCCAAGTCGTGTGAGTGCCTACATTCTGGTCTGGATTTGTTTAGCGTGCCACCTACCCAGACGGCCGTGGAAGAAGGACAGTTTGTGGAGATTCATCCGTTGGCCACGTTAGCCTATGGGGCACCCATCGAGTTCTCCATCTCTGGCGTGGGAGAGGATTATATAGATTTGTTTAATACTTTTCTGCACGTGAGGGCCAAAGTTACACTTCCCAACGGTGACGACCTACCGAGCACCGCCGAAGTCGGTCCCATAAATTATTATTTGCATAGTTTGTTTTCTCAAGTAGACGTGTCTTTGAATGACACTCTTATTTCACCGAGTGAAAATTCGTATCCGTACCGGGCCTACTTGGAAGCTCTTCTGAATTATGGTGAAGAGGCCAAAAAGAGTCATCTGACGTCAGCACTATACTACCCAGATACTCCTTTGTATATGACAGACACGAAGGGTGAAACCAATAAAGGTCTAGCCAAAAGACGATCTTTAGCCAGCTCTAGTGTGGGGATGGATATGATGGGCCGTCTACATTCCGATATTTTCAATCAGGACAGGTACATGCTGAATGGGGTCGATATCAAAATCAAACTAACCCCCTCAAAATCTGTCTTTAATTTGATTGCCACGGATGTAAACGGTGGTTACAAAAGTGTCATTACTCATGCCACCCTCTTGGTGAGGAAAGCTAAGTTAAATCCAGCTATCTCTCTGGCTCATGAAAAAGCCTTATTGAGAGCCAATGCCAAGTATCCCATTAAAAGGGTAGTGGTAAAAACCTTTTCTATCCCGAAAGGTATGTTTTCCCACACGCAAGATAACCTCTTCCTCAGCCAGACGCCGACCCGAGTGATGATCGGGTTAGTGAATGCGTCGTGTTTCAACGGCGAGCTAAACACGAACCCCTTCATATTCAATCATTATCAGTTAAACTATTTGAGTTTGATGGTAGATGGGCGTAGTGTCACAGGCAAACCCTTAACCATGAATTATACCACAGGTCAGTATGCGCGAGCTTTCCATGGTACCAATTTGGCCCTCGGTCTGACCGGTAAGGATGTCGGGAATGGTATCAATTTTGAGAGTTTCAATCAAGGGTTCGCTCTTTACGCTTTTGATCTGACTCCCAGTATATTAGACGGGGAGCAGTTTGAACTGGCCAAATCCGGTCCACTGTCACTGGAACTTAAGTTTGCCGTTATAACGGATGCACCTCTACAAGTCATCATATACGCGGAACTCGACTCGGTTCTAGAAATTTCCAAGACGAGACAAGTGCTAACCGATTACGTAGCATAATGGATACCCAACACCTAAGACAGTTACTCATGTCTGACCCGTTTGTTCGACGACTTTCGCTAGTCAACGTATGTGCTAGAGATCAATTGCCTAGACACATTGATAGAACACAACCAGCCGCTTTTATCGTCAACACCGACACCAGTGTTTACTCTGGGTCACATTGGATCGCCCTATATTTCGATGGCCTAGGTCAGTTTGAATATTTCGATTCGTTTGGTTTGCCGCCATTTCACGCCGACATTATCCGCTTTATACGACGTAACTCGGACCAATCACCTATGTACAATACCCGTATGTTACAAGATATCAATAACGCTACTTGCGGGCTGTACGCCCTGTATTTTCTGGTGATGAAATGCCGCGGCGCGAGCCTGTCGCGTATCCTGCAGCCGTTTGGTCACAGACAACACGTGAATGACCGCCTCGTGTTTCGATTGGTTAGCCCGTGGTTGAAAAAGACAAGTCCAGACACGTTTAAAATCAATCGATAAACTATGTCCTATAAAACGAGACGAACTGGCCACATTCGTGTTTCGTGCCCGCCACGCTCAAGATGTCTACAGCTACCTGGATATTCATGTCAAGCACTGATGAAATGCCCAGACCACTAGCCAACGGTTTGAAAGCGGCGACAGTTTCTCAATACCGAGGCACTACGACGCTACATTTACGCAAGTATTTCGGTGTCTCTGAGCTCAAGTACCCGACCAAGGTGGGAATTACACTCACGAGAGCAGAGTTTGAGTCTCTCCTATCAATGAAGGATGACATTCTAGCGGATTTCGATAAACTAACTTACCAACCACCCGAGGTGTCTAGTAAAGACCAGTCTACCCACAATCAAGACCCCGTGATGTTTTATCAAGACCCGTCTACCTACAATCCAGACGTACCTGAACCGATTACCTATGACTACAGTCAAGACATGCCACTGAATGACCAGACAGCTTTCTACAGTAATCAAATCCCGCTGATCCCTTTGGGCCGTAAACGACGCAAGCTTTAGATGTTGTAACCGAATAGATGTTGTCTACCAATAAAATCTGTGTGAAAAATGTTACCTTTTTGTTTGTTTTCTTTATTTTTAATGTTTCATGTCGTATTTTTTATGTCGTACCTATAATTACTTGACCATGCACGCCACCTAAGATGAGTCACTAGACCACGTCACCTATGATGAGTCACTAGACCACGCCACCTCTGATGAGTCACTAGACCACGCCTACCTTTTCGGGGAAAAAAGAGTTATCGCCCTTTGTGGTGGAATATCAATTTCCACCACCACCACAAATGCGCTGGATAATGTACCTATACACTACTTACGTGCTCCATCTTCAATTTCAATGAATAATTCTAATAAGACCAGTACCAGTTGCAGTCTAATACAGTGCCCGCCCAACCTTTCCTCGGAGTACTGGGTGTCGCTCAGATCCTCTAGTCACTTTGTGTTTATATTCTCTCCAGGCCATAGTAATTTTTCTGTTCATCCACGCTATACCCATGATCCGAAAGGGTTCTGACTACGTCTACCTGATCATGCGCCAAAACTCCACCCAACGATGCAGATCCAGCCAATCTGTCTGATTCCTCTAGCATGTCCTGGGAAAAAGATGCAACAGTTGCTCCCAATCTTTGATTTACTGAGCATGGATCTGAGCACTTATGGACTGAATGGTTCCATGTGCAATGAACATGATCTAACTAGCTAACTAACGTGGGTGTTTTAATATAACATGCTTATCTTTGCCCTTCTCAGTATGCTGCGTGAGTCCGATACAATGAAAATGTGTGCTGCCCCCACCCCCACCCACCCTAGCCAGAGGAACGCGTCGGTGATTTTCTCCACCGCCATCTCAGACTAGACGTTGTGGTATCATATGCCAGGCTCTCCTGCACTACACACAGTCCACTAACCTTCGCTGTGAATTCCCGGGGTCTTCTTTTGCCTCTTAGTCATGTTAACATTAATAGTAGGCCTCTTTAAGTCCTGAAGGACTATAGAGTTGTGCCACTGGGGAGGTACTTAACAGCACCGCTGGTGACTGTATAGTCCAATGCGAGAGTGTTAACATTATCTTAACAGTAATGTGTATTTCGTATTGTCATTGATAAGTGTTGGACCGCTGTTGTCATTGGTAACCATTTGTTATCGGGAAAAGTACAGGACCCTTCTACACGCCCTGTAGCGCCTTTGATATCTGGTGCTAAACCCATATGTTTACAGACCAGTCGGCAATCTGATGGTGAGTTGGTAAGTAAATCGCCGGTCGCATTCATTTCCCAAGAAATTTTGTGGTACAGAATTTAGGCTGAGTCGAGCTCATCATCATCATGTGCCCTGCAGATAAGCGTGGGCGATCATGTTTCGCCATCTCACACGATCACCAGAGTCATGGATCAGTCTGTGTTCTTGTCTCGACCATACCACGTGGCCAAGCCATGTAGGTATTTACCTCTCTGCCTTCCCCTTGTTATTTTCCCCTCAATATTGCCAGTTGTCACAAAGTTCTCCTATTTATTTCTTCTCATAACGTGTCCCAAAAAAATGTGACTGTCTACGTCTAATTTCTCTAGTCAGTTTAATGGTGTTACTTTTTTCTTGTAGGAATTGATCATTGGTTTTTCTCTCTGTCCATGGTATTCTTTACCTTTCCTCAGAAACCACATTTCCACAGCCATCATATTTTTTTTTTTATCTTGACTGCTCATTGTCCACGCTTCACATCCATACAAAAGTACGGGCTCTATGTAACACGTCAACACTTTTTCTCGTTTCAATTGATATAATTGTATTGGTCAGTATGCTTTCCATCTTGCAAAAGGCTATCTTCGTCATAGCGATTCTTGTTCTAATCTCTTCAAGGCGTCCCCCATCACATGTTATGACTGTTCCGAGATAACTGTACCGATTCACTTGCTTAGGAATTTTCTCATTTACCTGCATATTACATTCTGGTGTTTTTTTATTTCTTCCTAGTGACAACCATAATCTGTCTTCGTACAGTTTAATTCTAACTCTAGTTGATCACTGTGTGCAACAACCATATCTACTAATTACTGTAGATCCTCTTCATTGTCTGCAATGTTTGCTTATTAGTTGCACAAATTAAATATCGCTAGAAGTCCGTTTAAAACAATAGCACAAACCCGTATCACTGTAGTATTATTAAATCATTTGCGTAAAATACTTCTTTGTGCCTTGCCAATCCTTAATTGTTAATCAATACCTTGAAGTATTTCAGTTTTCTTGGTAGATTTTACCGAGTTATGTTTCATTTTTGCAGAGGAAGGAGAAGAGTGCCCCACCTTTCATGTAATGGACGGACCCCCACCAACGGTCAGATGTGGTGACGGTTTGATCTGTAATAGCGAGACTAGCAAGTGTGAAGCTGCCTAAAATAAGAACCATCACGTAAGACATTACATTAACCTGGTTTTATAGGGTGTATTTTTAATGACTGTACAGTGTTTGAAAATATTGTCGGTCCAAGTTTTGTATTCACCCTCTGTAAAGTTCATGCATCATGATAGGCAATATTTGCATACACTGCACAGTCATTAAAAATACACCCTATATCAATCTGAGGCTGGGATGGTGGTTCCTAATTATAGCTTCGCTTATGAGGTTGAACGGGGTACGGGAAATGGAAAAATGAACGACTAACCATTACATACGTTCCGGGCATTTTCATTTCTCTGAGCAGTTCACGCGACCACACTGATAAGAGCGCTAAGTCTTAAACGTCTGGTGCGTTGATGACAGAATATGGGGCTCGATCCCTACACCGGCATTAAGTTGGACTGAAATGTTCACTTCTCGATCAAAAAGAAATTTCAAACTACTGAAATTAAAATTGCTTTTAAATCAACCTGGGATTGATGGCAAGTTTTGTGAAGTTCATGCAACATTTAATTCGTATTTGAATGTTGACATGACAACGGCAGAAATAC